>JAKGSA010000287.1:23589-42013 GCA_033558755.1 Philaethria dido
ATCATTTTTCAATGAGCGTACATTTAGGGCCTAGCAGGAATAATTGTACTTAATTGTTTTCATTTCTCTTCGCTCTGGTAAATCAAAACATGGCGTTGAGTTCCGCCACTGCCTCGAATTCGGATAGCGGAGAACGTTTGCCTTGACATTAGGTTCTCTCTGCCTACCCTTTTTTTTGTACGTAAGGAAATCCGTTACGGATACCCGCCCAATTGGGGACTCGGGACGGGTTATGTGGGACTCCGAACCGGCTGTAAAGGGGCCGTCTGTATACCCACTAAAACCTGACGCTTCTCCTCTACCGCCACTAGCCGAGGCCCACGGCAACTCTCATCTTCCGTGAAACCTCGGCGGTGGCAACCAGCTAGGCATGACGCGGAGTCAAGGATGGTGGGCACTCTCGACGGTACTTTAGGTTCTCTCTGCCTACCCTGTTGTACTTATAAGACAGAAAAATCATGAGACTGCGTTTTTTTTATAATATAACTAACTAACCCAACAACTTCGTACCTCCATTTTTTTTTGTCATCATTGTCGAGGTTTTTGATTAAATATTTGCTATTATTTTCTTAATTTTTTTTTTCATATAAACCTTTCTGACAATACTGAATACATAAACGAAATATTTATTCAATTTGGTGCAGTCGTTTGGAAGTTACGCGCGTTTTTCTTGGAAAAGGATGGGTGGGAATAGGGAAAACCTGGCTTACATGTCATCGAACCGGAACACATCATTAGATATTTTGCGGTTCGTCTTTGACATGACAGTTGTCGTAAGCCAGTCGGAGGACGAACCTCCTAACACTTAACTACTAGGATCCTCTTACGGGACGCTACACAGCGGCGGAGGGGAATTGTATTCTAACCCCGTTCCCTCACAGGGAAAACGCGTACTAACGTTTTGGTGATTAATTTTTATCTATATAAATATGTTTTATTTCTTTTCAGGTGGTATATTTAGTGAATAGCGGTACAGAGGCTAACGATCTCGCCATGTTGCTAGCTAAGGCCTACACTGGCAATAACGATGTGATATCTTTGCAAAGTTGCTACCACGGCCTTTCTTGCACCCTCATGGGTCTAACCGCGACGCAGTCCTATCGCTTACCCATGCCAGTACCGGCTGGATTTCATCATGTAAATAAATATTATATATTTCTGTATTTTTATATTTATTTGTATTATCATAAATACATTAATACAAATAAATAAGTAAATATTTGTATTATCACAATGTATTTATTAAATTTTAAATTGGACTACATGAGCAATTAAGGCTTCATGACAATCAAGCAATACAAAAAAGGAGGAGGTTCTCAATTTGACTGTATTATTTATTATTTTTTCTCTTAAAAAAATATAACTAAATTAAAAACCTAATTTTTCAACTTTTTATTAGTACTAATAATATATGTTTTTTTGTATAATAACTAGTGCTTCTCAACCCATTAAAGTCCTTATTTAATGCTAGTTACGATCTGACCAGTAATTTTGGAGTTATTCGTAATAATTTTACTTTTTAAAACAATTTCTTTAATTTCGGTTTTCTTCCTTTGTTAAAATTTTAATTATTTCTTAATAAGAGATTCTTTATTTCTCATACATATTATATTCGTTTCTATAGGCAATGCTACCAGATCCATTCCGAGGTGTTTGGGGAGGGTGTCGGGACTCGCTCTCACAGGTGCACGATTCATGCAATTGTGTTGGCGATTGTTCTTCCTCTGATAAATACGTACATCAACTAAGTGAGGTAATAATGTTTATATATATACACATATATAAAAATATTTAGAATTGTGATTTGAAAATTAATGTAACGCAAATACGTCACAAAAGTATCACATAAATGTATAAAGCGGTGAGAGAGTGTAATACAAAATATATTACACAGGCCATGAGTTACTTTTTTGTTACAATTAGAATGTCGTAACAATTTTTAAAAAAATATTACAAAAATAATATTTAATTTTTTTTAATTTTTAAAGTATACGTAGTGGTCATAAAAACCAAGAACTGAAAAAAAATCTAAAAAATTAATGGCTTCTTACAGTCAAAAGAAACGTATTATTAGAAGGGAAGGGGGCCAAGACTTAGCAAAAGACTATTGTGTAATAAATTGGCGTCTTGGAGGGTAGAGGAAAAAGAGAACGTAATCCTTGCTTAATCTTTACTAATATTATAAATGCGAAAGTAGGTCGGTCTGTCTGTGTGTTTGTTACGCTTTCACGCCTAAACCACTGAACTGATTTTGATGAAATTCGGTATGCAGATAGAACTGAACTTGGGAAAGGACATAGAATACTTTTTATTGCGGAAAAAATGGTAAAAAGGGTTGAAATAGGGAATAAAAGTTTGTATGGAAGTTCCTTGTTGTCAAACATAAAATCACGTAAGATAATTCAACTGTTTACAACTTTTACACCTAAACCATATAAGCAATTTTGACAAATAGTCTAGACCTTGGGAAAGACTATAGGCCATTCCTTACCATGTCGCGCGATATAACCGAATTCCACGCGGGCGAAGCCGCGGGCGGAAAGCTAGTGAAATATAAATCAATTCCCCTTTTTCTTATTTTTTGTGAAGATATTTCATTATACCCAAATATTATTATACTTTAAAAATATTTAACATTTTGTCTTAGCAAAGAAATTAAATACATTCCTCTGAGAAGAAAGTCGTTAAATTCCTTATTTTCTATACTTTTGGATAAATATATTCTAATACATTTTTAGAAAACGTATATAAATTTTAACGCAGCGGGACTCGAACCCGCGCCTCTTGGAAACCGCCCAAGCGCCCTGACCACAAAGCCATGCGTTCTATATCCGGCTACATCGAAATTCTTAAACGCTTGTTACAACGTCATCTCTGTAGAGAGATTTTTACAAATTTCTGCTACCCAAAGATTATTTCATAGAACAAATTAAATTTTTATACGTTTTCTAAATATGTTTTTCGTTTCTTAAGTGTATGATTAACACTTTAAAACTTCAAAAATATATTCAAATACATTTTATTTTTATATTTAAGCTTTTAGACAACTCGATACCAGCGGGTCGTGTGGCAGCACTCTTCGCCGAATCCATTCAGGGCGTGAACGGCGCTGTGCAGTTCCCCAAAGGTTATATTAAGAAGGCTAGTCAATTAATTAGGGAATATGGTGGATTGTTTGTTGCTGATGAGGTAAAAAATATTTAAATATTTAATCATTTATCCATAATACTAATAATATCGTGGCGCAGAGGCACAAGCGTGCAACTGTAAACGCGACAAGTTGTGGGTTCTATTCCCACTCCATGAAATGGAATTTTAATTTCCTGGGTTTGGTAACGAGGCAAAGCGCGGCGTTGAGTTCCGCCACTTAGCACACAATGTCTCAATTCGGCGGAAAGTGGCGAACGGAGTGTTTTACCACTAGGTTTTCAGGTTAAAAAAAAAAACTTATGTAAAATGCTTGCGTTATTGAGTGACTGACAGATAACGTACACACCAAAACTACGAGCCATTGAAGGCTAAACTTTGGCATGTAGAGTCTTTGGAACGTATAGGTAGCACTATTTTCTCGAACTTTCTACGAAATTACACGAGATTTTAGGCTAAGCAAACGAAGTCACGGGATATATCAAGTATTATTATAAATGGGGAACTAAGTTTCATTATTTCACTATAGTTGTACTTATTTCACGTCGAAACGAAGCGATGCTTCGTAATATATTTCTTTAGTGGAGACAGTTAGGTGGCTGCTTTTTACCGCGTTGAAACATTTTATTCCTATAGGAAGATACAATGATAGGAATTGCCATTGACCATGGGACCAAAGCCGTTTATTAGAGATCTATCGCGGTAGAAAGGTAAACGAGTAGCGGTTTGAGTCTATATTCTTTCTTCACACAGCGAAACTATGGAAATCATTGCCGGCTACTGTTTTTCCTAAGTCATACAATTTGGGGGTCTTCAAATCAAGAGTCAATAGATTCTTTCTAGGCAAACGTGCATCATTGTAGACCGCATTAATGCTTACCGTCAGACTGATGCGGTCAAACGTTAGCCTATCAATCACAAAAAAAAAAGTTGTGGTTTAGGTTCTTACTCTAGGGAATGATTATAGAATAGAATAGAATAGAATAATCTTTATTGCACACACAATAAAATATAAAAGAAGAGGAAACAATAATATGATTATATGTAAATTATTTTAACTTCTAGGCTTTGGTAAGACCAAGCGCGGCTTTAAGTTCCCTCACTTAACACACAGTGTCTCGAATTTTGGCGGAAAATAGCGAACAGAGTGTCCTGACACTAAGTTCACTCTCAGTACCCTGCTATGCGGGATAAAGCGTGCAGTTATATACATACATACATAGCTTCACGCTGTATCCCGCATGTAGTAGGGTAGGCAGAGGGAACCTAATGTTAAGACACTTCGTTCCCCACTTTCCGCCAAATTGAGGCATTGCGTGCTGAGTGGCGGATTACTTTTTTTGGTGTCCTGCAGTTACTTTTTTTTTTGTGAAATTTATATTTATTTTTTTAGGTACAAACAGGTTTCGGTCGTACGGGCGACCATTACTGGGGTTTCCAAGGCCATGACGTGATACCGGATATTGTAACATTGGCTAAGGGAATCGGCAATGGGTTCCCTCTTGCTGCTGTTGTGACCACCAAGGAAATTGCAGACGCTCATACTAAAGCGTCTTATTTTAATACTTTTGGTGGTAATCCTATGGCGGCTGCTGTGGGCAAAGCTGTTTTGGAAGTAAGGATTTTTTTAAATTTATATTTAATTATTAATGTTGTTAAATTTAAAATATTCTTTTAAAACATGGTGTTTAAATGTCAAGAAATTAGCTTTTTGAAAGCGAGATTTTTTATTTTAACTTAATAAAAAAAAATATGTGACAGGTTGTGGGTTCGATTCCCACTCCAGTAAATGGAAGTTTTCATTCCCTGGGTTTTGGTAACTAGGCAAAGCGCGGCGTTGAGTTCCGCCACTCAGCACGCAATGCCTCAATTCGGCAGAAAGTGGGGAACGGAGTGTCTTAACACTAGGTTCTCAGGTTCCCTCTGCCTACCCTGCTATATGCAGGATACAGCGTGAAAATAAAAATTAAACGTAATTTCAATTTACAGGTAATAGAAGAAGAGAATCTACAAGAAAATTGCAAAACACTTGGAAAATATTTCATAGAACAGCTAATGGAGTTGCAAAGCGTGCATCCTGTCATCGGTGACGTGCGAGGCAAGGGTCTCATGTTGGGGGTAGAATTAGTAGAGGCGGGTAGTAAACAACCCCTCAGTGTGGTTGACGTGTCGGAAATTATGGAGATGATTAAGGATCTAGGAGTGTTAATTGGACGAGGTGGGAGATGGTATAATGTAAGTATATTGTCAAATTTTTTCTTATTAGCAGGATAGAGAGAGGGAATCTGTCAAGACATAATGAACTCTTTGATTTTTGCCATTATTACACATATTAAATGAAACTATTTTAACAGGATGAATCGCTTAGGTATATTTTAGTTTTCAAAAATACATTTTTGGAAACCTGTGACCACGGACTACTGTAAAGTGTTCGTAACGTCGGGTTTCAAAAAATGTATTTCGTTATACGTGATTGATACGGTTAAAATAGATTCATTTAATATCTTTCAAGACACCCTATTCTTTACTTTTCAAATTGGAGAAATTGGGTGAAAAGTTGAGTGAATGATATTCAACGTCGCTCTTTGTCTCATCGGAGCGAATGAAAATAATTTAAATAATCGTTCCTGCCAGAAAGAATAGAAGCCACAACTAATGTAGTGTACTGTTAGACGCTGTCCCACAACGCTATGATGTTCAATGCAAGATAAATTGTTAGAAACTCCAATTAAATACAATAAAATAAATAAATAGAATATAAAACCGAAAATCTCTTTCGTCGTTTGTGTACTACATTTTTTTTTTTGGTTAATAATTCTACAATTTTTTTATTTATTTGATCTTTAAGTTTGTATGTCCTTTTTGCAGGTATTAAGAATTAAGCCGCCAATGTGCATCAATCAAAAGGACGTTGATTTCGCTATATCAGTTCTGGATCAAGCCCTGACTAATTATTCGAAGAATAAATAATATTTAAATAAAATATAATGTATAATATATGCATTTTTATTTTTCTTTAATAGATAAATATGAACATATGTATTTAAGGAGTACTAATTGATTTTTATACCCTGTAAATTGTTTAAATGACAGAATATATAAATACCTTAATTTATAGAAAGGATAGAGCTCAAACTATTAATAATTATTGTAACAACTTTATATTCATGTTTAATTTAAGTTAAAACTGAAAAAAAAATTGTGTACGTAAAAATTGTAGGAAATTGGTCTTTACCAATATATCTTCATATAGCAACACTGGAAAAAGATTGTCAATTTTGAATTTTTCATACAATTATACTTGACATTTCATAAAAGTTTACAATTCTCAAAATAAAATAATTTATAAGTGAAATAAATTTGAAGTAGTCATTAGTTCTTAAGTTTAAATATATTCTTTTAGAATAATGGTGTTTAAATGCCAAGAAAATAGCTTTTTGAAAGAGGTATGCTAATCTAATTATAAAAGGTTATTCAGTCTATTTTAAATTATTTAAAATTTATATACATTTTTTTGTATTACTAGATATTTTTATTATTATATCATATTGTAGTTAACTGTATAAATATATTTATTTCAATTGAATTCAATTAATAAATTCATAATACTAATATTTCTATTTAAGTTTACTTCAAAAGTGACAAAATGTGAAGAAACAAAAGAGCCTATTGTAGAATATGGAAAAGTATCTAAATTTGACGGATACCAAGTAACGCTAGAAAATACAATTTTATTCCCAGCAGGTGGAGGACAGGTAGGAACAATAAATTTATAATTTAATTGTTATTAATAATGCCACTTAAAATATTTATTTATGTTATAATTGCTTATATTTCTAATTTTATATAAACAAAAAAAATGAGAACAAGAGGACTTTGTGGAAGGGTAGTGACTAACTGTAAATATATCTGGCTGTCGGTTAGTTATCTACTTGGGAGCATAATTCTAAGTATTCAATCATTTTCATTATCCTATTCTGGTAAAACAAAGTGCACCTTTGATTCCCCTTCCCTCCAACATGTAATACCTCTGATTTGGGCAGAAAGCTAAGAATCCATTATTATGATACTAGGTCCTCTCGGTTTTTTTAATAAAGTTTAATATTAGTTAGTGTGTAGCAAATAAATCAATTACAATTACTTTTAAGCCTCATGACATTGGTTGGTTAAATGACATAGAAGTGTTGCAAGTGTTACGGAAAGGTGATGAAGCTCTTCATTTTACTCGTCAACCTATAGACATAGGTACTGAAGTTGTACAAAAAATTAATTGGAACAGGAGGTTTGATCATATGCAACAACATTCAGGTATATTTTTAGTATATTTATAATTTTTTATTTTATTTTATAAATGTTAACTTTCTGTTGCATTTTTTTACTAATTGCATTTAGTATGTAAATAGAAATACATGAATATTTTTTAACTTTTCACTTTTTCCCACTTGTAGTCATCACATAGAGAAAGAACAGACTCTCTGTTTTTTACACTCTACCTAAAATCAAGACAATATCTGTTGTATGGAAGAACTCATTGTTAATAAATTTTAAACCACTGCTTTTTTGTTATATTGTCACTTTCAGGCTTAAGCAATATTATCCTACCTCTTATAAGGCTGGACATAGAAATGTTTTGACTTCATAATTATAAAACAATTCCAGGACAGCATTTATTATCTGCAATACTAGAAAAAGAACATAATTTGCCCACAACAAGCTGGTGGTTGGGAGCAGACGAGTGTTACGTTGAACTAAATTCTACCAACATAAGTGAAAATGTTTTAAACAGTGTTGAACATAGGTGTAATGAATTAATAAGTGCGGCAATACCAGTTAGTGTAAAGTTTTGTAAGGCTAATGATCCTGAGTTAGATGAGGTAATATGATATAATTATTATTAAGATATAAGTTGATATCTCTCTCTCTCTCTCTCTCTTAACTTCACACTGTATCCCACATATAGCAGGGTAGGCAGAGGAAACCTGAGAACCTAGTGTTAAGACACTCCGTTCTCTTACAACAATTCCGTTCCCCACTTTCCGCCGAATTGAGGCATTGGGTGCAGTGGCGTAACTCAACGCCGCGCTTTGCCTTGTTACCAAACCTAGGAAATTAAAATACTGACATTTCCTGGAGTGGGAATCGAACCCACAACCTGTCGCGTTTACAGTCGCACGCTTGTGCCTCTGCGCCGCGTATATGTTAATATGTAGTGTCATATTGTAAAAGCGATGGTTCCGGTTGTGGATTCGAATCTCAATTGTTTTTTTTATATTTTCATGCTTATGTTAGCATGAAAAGATGTTATATAGGAGGATAGTTCAAGTGTCAAGACAGTAGACATTAAGATCTTCACTCTCTACCTGAATTCAAGCTATTACTAGTTAAGTGGCGGAACTCAACGCCGCGCCTTCTCTTGTCAGATCTCAGAAATTACATTATTAAATTGTAATTGATTTGTATATTTTAATTATTTTTAATTTCTTTTCAGGCTCATACAAGAGGACTGCCTAAAGATTGTATGGACACTATACGAGTGATTTGCATTGGTGATGTAGATGAGAACATGTGTTGTGGCACACATGTGTCCAATTTAAGGTAATTTAAACATATATTGCATACTAAAATTAATTAGAAAAAAAAACAATTGCCATTGCGTATTAAATTGCGGAACTGAACGCCGCGTTTTATCTTACTATAGTAAAAAACTTAAAGTAGTTTTTAAAATTATTATTCCCCAAAGTGGGAACCGAAACCATATTCATACACTTTTACACTCGAATTTTTCACTGCGCTACAATGAAATCATTAAATTCCAAACAGGGCATCCAACGCCCTACCCAGTAGGCTGCAAATCCCCCACGACAAGCGGTGTACGCAAGCCGAGGTTCGGCCTCACAGGAGGCGCCCTTGCGACACCGCACTTCTAAGCTGATGGACCTCCTCTCGAGGAGGCCACGCCAGGGTCAGAGCTCATCAAGCTCGGCCCCTCACAAAGCCCGGTGACGCTGTAGAGGCCGCTATGGCCAACAGCATACTACACAATCGAAAAAAAAAAAAAAAAAAAAAAAAAAAACTGCGCTACAATAGCCTCTTGATACATACATTTATATATACATATAATATTTTTTTATTTCAGTCAACTACAATTGATAAAACTTCTGGGTACGGAACCTGGTAAGAAAGGGAAAACTAATTTAAAATTTATAGTAGGAAATCGTGTCACTAAAACGTTTCAATGCATGTTGGATAGAGGCGCTTACTGGCTTGCTGAAGTGAGTACATAAATTTTCGCAATTATTTTTTTTGAATTTCCCCATTTTTACACATATTAAATGTGTATTTTAGTGTTTGGAAATATGTTTTTGGAAACCCGACGATTAACACTACAGTCAGCAGTAATTCACAGTCGCAGATAGACAAAAATGCATTCCCAATTAATCCTGTTAAAATAGGTTTAATCTATTGATTTTCAATTTTTTTTATGATATTTATTTGCACTCTTATATATAACTTCACGCTGTAACCCGCATATGGCGGGGTAGGCAGAGGGAAACAGAGAACCTAGTGTTAAGATACTATTCTCTTTCAACAATTCCGTTCCCCACTTTCCGCCGAATTGAGTCATTGCGTGTTGAGTGGCGGAACTCAACGCCGCGCTTTGCCTTGTTACCAAACCCAAGAAATGAAAATACTAAATTTTACATTTCCTGGAGTAGGAATCGAACCCACAACCTGTCGCGTTTACACTCGCACGCTTGTGCCACTGCGCCATGACAGGCGTTATAAATATAGCTTATATATAATAATAGCTATATTACTGTAGTTTCATCTTACTTTCAAAAAATTCAAAGCTGCAATTTATTGTATTGATATTTAATAACCATAATACTATTTACTATTCCTATTTTTTTTTTTTTTAATTCTATTTAAAAAAATGTTCAGTGTTGTGTTTCAATTTTTAATTTTTTGCATGTCCATAGAATTTTGTTTTATAATTCTGTGGAGACTTAATTGGTATATGTACAATTTTGTCTTCCTAATAAATAAATAAATCTGATCAGTAGTTTTTGCATGAAAGAGCAACAAACATACACCTTCATTTAGTGAACATTAGAGATGAATTTCATATAAGGTATAAAGACAAATTATAAATTGTATTAAATTTAAATAACATAATTCCTTGCAGAAACGAACCAAGCAAACATGAAGAACTAGTCACGAAATTACAAAAAAATATCAAAATATCGAATAAAAACCTCCAGAATGTTCTATCAGAATTGGCACAGTATGAAATAGAAAAGATTAAGAACACAGAACCTAAGCCTAAATACATATTTATGTTTAAAAAAGAAGCCACACCTGATTTTAATAGGACTATATGTAAGGCATTGGAAAGTGAGAATTTATTTATTTTTATGGCCTCGGAGGAACCAGACAAACCTAAAGAAGGACAAATAATAATACAAGGTCCGGGAGAACATTGCCAAGCGTTGGGACAACAGTATGTTGTTTTAAATACTTGACGCTTTTTTAATTATAGGTTAGGTAGAGAGAACCTAGTGTCAAGGCACTCTGTTCTCTACTTTTTTGGTTGAATTCTGAACATAAATCATTGTTAACGTTACTCAATGATGTGCTTTGCATTTCACAGAAATCTTGTAGTAGCAAAAATTTTTGTTATTTAAAATATATATTAAATAATGCAGTAGTGTTTCAGCGATCGTTATCATAGTATATGTATACATATATGTATACATATATATATATATATATATATATATATATATATATATATATACACAAAACAAATCCATTTTATATTATTGATTAAAAACATAAAATTATGTTAATTTGTAATAAAATTCAGCTTTTATAAATAAAAAAAAATAGACATGTTTCTCACAAGACAATTCTCACTTTCAAAATCAACGACTCATATATATGTTAAATTACTCTTCCAAATATTGAGTTTATAGTATTATTTTAGCTTAACTCTTACCTACATAGAGCAGGATAGTTAGAGACCCTAGTGTAAAAGCATTGTTATTGTTATTAATAATTATATTTTCTTTATTTTACAGAATAACTGACATATTGAAAGGCAAGGGAACATTTAAAAATGGCAAGTTTCAAGGAAAGGCAGGGGACTTGAGCGGTATTAACAAATGCAAAAAGTTGATAGAGGATTATTTTATTAATTTACCATAGTATAATAAATGCTTTACAGATAAAAATTACAAGGTTTTTTAAAACATTAACTATATTGTAAATAAAATGTTTTTTTTATTTGTATTAATATTTCAATAATAGTAATAAAAGGAATGGATATGATATAAATTCAATAATAATTCGTTAATTTAGCATTCAAAGTAATATTTAAACTAAAAATAAAAGATATACATACAACTTTTGATTCAAAAATATTTTTAATATACCTTTATATAACAATAATATTGAATTATAATTTGTTACCATTTGCCGTAGAACTTAAAATATAATTGAACTAACAATCCATATTCTGCATACATTAATCTTACTTTATTGTAAACTAAAATGTCTATGATATAAAATATGATATAAAAAAAAAAAAAAAAAAAAAAATAGTCCCGCTGAGTTTCTTGCGCCGGTTCTTCTCAGGTCTGAGGCATTAAATTTAGTGAACCGGTGGTAAATTATTTGACGTTCAAAAAATGAAGCTTGTAACTTCTTATTTTGAATAAAATTATTTGACTTTGACTTTTATGGTCATAGGGGTAACATTACTGAACTAGCACAAACGAAACCAAAAAAAATCTAAAGCATGGCGGATTGAAACTCATAAAATTAGTCATATATAATTGTACATGTATTGCAGCTTTAAACTTTACAAAGCATTATTCAAAGAGTAAGACACTCCTTTATTCACTTTCTACCCAAAATCAACACATTGCTTTATTAATAGCGGAACTTAACACCACCATGTGTCTTACCTGAGTAGGCAAATGAAAATAATTGATATATGATCATTCCCTCTAAGTGAGAATTGAATCTAAAACCAATTGCTTTTTAAATAAATAATTATACCAGTGGGCCATGTTAGCCGAAGAAGTATTTATATCATAACAAAACACAAATAAAATAATCAACCACTTACATCTATTTATTTAAACATAAAAACATTGCCCTATATATAATTATTATCATTAAATGTTAATCACACAGAATAAGAAAAATCTTTTAATAGTTATAAAAATTTGAACCCATCTTGCTTGGATGTACACCCATACCTCGCTTTGCGACGAGGTTACGTTCCAAAAAAACACGACGCAAAGTGAAAATAATTTTTCTATATTACTATAGAAAAATGTGGTTTACACCATTTAATGATCGATCAAAATCAAAAAAAAAAAAAATTAAATACTCAAATCCAAAACAACGCAACTTCGAAAATCTAACGACGCACAGTGAAATTCAGTAAAAACATATTATCATATTACATTAAAACTATTTTAGAACTATTAATATTTTTAAATGGTTATTTTTTTTATTTTAATCATTCTTCCTTATCTTCATAATCATCATCTATTGAGTTAGATGCGTTAACACTGGCAATAAGTTTTTCAATACCCAAGTTAGTCCAATCTTGTGATAGATCGTCCAAATAATTATCAAAATCTATTAATTCTTTCTGTACATCACGATTTAGTAATTCATATATGGTCTTTAATACATAGGGACTTCCTGAAAACAAGTATTGAAAAATGAAATTGAATAGTAAAAAGTGTAATCATCTATAAACCAACATTTCTTTTTAGTTTTTTACACCAGATTTTTTCTTTTAGCTTCACACTGTATCCCACATATAGCAGGGTAGGCAGAGGGAACCTGAAATGCTAGTGTTAAGGGACTTCATTCTCTTTCAACCGTTCCTCACTTTCCGCCAGATTGAGGCATTGTGTGATAAGTGGCGGCAATGTCGCGCTTAGCCTTGTTAACAGACCCAGGAAATGAAAATACTAAATATTATTTAGAACAGAATAGTTGGAAAGAATCTAGTGTCAAGACACTATTCTCCACTTCTCAACAAAATTGGAGACACTGCATGTTAAGTGACAACTCATTGCCACACTTTTGTCTTACCAGAGAGCAGAGAAATTAAAATAATATTGCATTTACAGTCAGATGCAGTCCCACTAAGCTTTTAAGCGATTAAACTTTTAGTTTAATTATTATAATTTATTTATTTAACTTCACACTGTAACCTGCATATAGCAAGGTAGGCAGAGAGAACCAGAGAACCTAGTGGTAAGACACTCCATTCTCTTTCAACAATTCCATTCCCCACTTTCCGCCAAATATATTTTGAAGTAAATTTATTATAGTTCATAGAATCAAACAAAATGAAGTACTTATTAAAATACAATATACAAAATGTGATTTAGTTACTTACGGAACATGACATTGGATGAATCTTTTGGTTTCCATTTGCCTTCACTATACTTGTGGACTTTAATAGCATCTAACATTTGTTCCATGTACATTGTGTTATCCACCTATAAATTTTGAAATTTGTTTAAAAAGAATTAACAAAAAAAAAGGATTACATTTATTTTAATATTTCATTTTCTATCAATAACATTTTCAATAATATATAAATGTCCTTACAACTATGAAAATGGCTGAAGGAAAATGTTCAACAATCTTTTCTGCAATTTTTAAGCCTGGACACTTTTCAACTGTATTGTCTTTAAAATTCTCACATGCTGCATAATATCCTGCTATGACCTTATTTTCTGTTTGTGCCATATGTTCAATCTGAAATAATGGTTTATTACTGTATTATAATATGTTATTTTTCACTCTGTATCCCGCATATAGCAGGGTGGGCAGAGGGAACCTGAGTACCTAGTGTTAAGACACTCCATTCCCCACCTTCCTCCAAGCGAGGCATTGCATGCTGAATTGCGGAAATCACTGCACTTTACCTTGTTATGAAACCCAGGAAATGAAAATACTAAAGTTTTACATTTCCTGGAGTGGGAATCGAACCCAGAACCTGTCGTGTTTACAGCCACATGGTTGTGCCTATGCACCACTAGGCCTCTAGTCATGTATGTGTATTTTTATATTAAAAAGAAGCCTCTGCACAAAGCTTGTGGGGTGTGTTGATATTTTTTTGGGTTAAGTTTTTACATGAAATAACAAAAATCCATCCAACCTAACAAACTATTGCATTTATAATATTAACTAATAAGAATAAAACATAAACAATGACATAGATGAAACCTATGGGCACTATATATGGTATAGGCAATGAGAGCTTACAAATACAGCAAATATATAAAGATAAAAAAATATTCATTAAGTATTACTTATGTATAATTTGTTAGTTACTTTTAGTTAAACGGATAAATTAAACAAAGTTAGATTCATTACCTGTGTTAATGCAACTTCGGCCATTGGTGATAAGTAATGGCTATGGTGGAACAACGGCACGGCATCCAGGATGTCCAGATCCTGATTTTTATTTGCAGACCTAGCTGACGAGCTGTCCGCAAGAAGCACACCATTTACCGCACAGTAAGGATATTTAGCTGCATGTAATATTATCTTAGCGTACGCAGAAGATTCTAAAGCTACTATATCCATTTTTTTTATATCTTTAAGTTAACCTTCCGAATAAATTAATGATACAATTTTATTGATATACTAATTTATCGCTTATTGGCTGTTCTCGTAAATACTGATGTCAAAGTATTTTTTTTTCACTCCTCAACTAAACATAGATAATATAAAATTCAGTCTAAGGTTATAAGTGAGTGTTGAAGGAAATATATGTTAAACGATAAAGAAACTTTTAGTAATAATAAAATAAACTAATGACATTTATTCACCCTCTTAATTTATATAAAATGCAATGCAAATACAATTTAAGAAAGTATATTTTATTATCTTCATGTATTCAAGATTGATCAAGATTATATTTTCTCATGCTATCACTATCACTATTATTTTTTTTAGCACCCAAAATAATTCTATAGAGATATTTTAATGTGGACTTATTAAACATTTTAAATCACATTGACCAAGCAAGGTGTAACCCAACAATGTTGTGTCGTTACACAATAAATAAAAAATAATGAATTAATTAATTAAGTAAGGATTATTAAACGCATATCATTGATTTTATCGTGTCACGAGATGTCACTGTCACATTTTAATAAATGTCAATTTTCGCGATAATAGTTTGTTTATTGTGTTTGCAAATTTTATTCGAATAATAATTATTTAATCATTACTATGGAGAAGTATGATACTTCTCAGCTAACAGAGTTTCCTCGTTTCGAATCTGATTCGAATCAAGGCGGTGTTAGTACATTTCTTAACAAATTATGGAAGTTTCCAATATTCACGCCCAGTGAAACTGCAGAAAATCAAGAAAATAAGTTACCAAGTGATGTAAATCCAAACGATCAAGCCAATGTTGATGTTGAGAAGGAATATGAAGATAAGCTAGAGACTGGAAGTTATGTCGAAGAATTCGAGGGGAGGAGTTTACCTAATATATTGAAACGAATTAGTGGTCTTGTAGCCTTGGGTTCAGGGGTATGTAATCAATTAAAATATAATAAGAAACACAATTATTTGTTTGATTATATATTCCCATTAATTATATGCTAGTTACAACATGTAGTTTTTTATTTATTTGGTTAATACTGCTAGTTTAACATCTTAATAAAAATTTAAAATGCTTTCATGAACTTATATATTAGTTGCTATATAAAATTCCATTATTAATATAGCTGTTTGAGAAATGCTTTGCAGTTACGCCCCCTTAGTTACTACATCAGATCCTAGTCAACTTTGGGAACCATAAGTATATAAGATTTTTTAAGTAAAAACTTTTTACAGAGTGGTACAAAATATTCAGATACAGAACTAGCCAGATATTGGATGCCTGATGATATTTCTCGAGAATGCTATGAATGTGCGGCACGGTTCAGTACTCTGAGAAGGAGACACCATTGTAGGGTGTGTGGACAGATATTTTGTTCCCGATGTTGTAGCCAAAGAGTTCCTGGTATGTATATATTATATTTAAACAAAATATGTTTTTATTTGTTCGAATCACTTGATTTATCAGTTCATTCAGTGACAAGAGCATTATATATAATGCTAAAGGATAGTTTATAATCTATCCTATTTTAACATAACTTTTATTGCAAAAGTGAAGTAAGTTGTAAGTAAATTCAATTATAACTAAATATAATAGTGTATAATATAGCAATATTGAGGAAACTTTGTATTAAAACTAGTGTCATGGCACATTGCTAATAGAAATATAGAAATATGGTACACTTTATGAAATATTTTAGTGAAATGAAAATAATTTTGATTATAATCATTCCCCCAAATGGGGATAGAACCCACACTTATTAGTATAGTTTGTTTAAATTGATATATACAGTATGTTTGATATAGCTAGTTAATTTAGGATAATTTAATTTTGCTTAATTTGGCTGAAAGTAATATATATATATAAATATATGGTCACTGAATAAAGGGATTAATGGTATACAAGAAAAGCTAGATAGCCACTAAACAAGCGAAGTTTCGAATTCCGGCCGGGAATAGTGTCTTGACCCTAGGTTATCTCTACCTACCCTGCTATGCGAGAAAAACCGAAAAAGTATTAAATATGTATATATATTTTTGCCGCCAGGTCAAATTTTTGGGTGCGCTGGAGGTTTACGCGTGTGCACCTACTGCTGTAAAGTGGTGTTAACGTATTTACGAGAGAATGATCTCACTGGCGACATATCACCCGATTTGAAAACGTTACAGGAAAGTCTGCAGGTATATATGTTAGATTTTTTGTTTTATTATCCATAGCTTAAATTTAATTATAAAGAAATTCCTAAGCAAAATTGAGAAGTTATGCTCATGTAAATAGCCTATTTTTAGCCAACCAACCAAGCTAAAATCACAATCGAACGATGTTTTTATACTATTGTCAATATCTTTCGTAGGCCTAACGTGTCGTAAATGCGTGTCGTGGCGCAGAGGCACAAGCGTGCGACTGTAAACGCGACAGGTTGTGGGTTCGATTCCCACTCCAGGAAATGTCAAATTTAGTATTTTCATTTCTTTGGTTTGGTAACAGGGCAAAAGCTAGGCGTTGAGTTCCGCCACTCAATACGCAATGCCTCAATTCGGCGGAAAGTTGGGAACGGAATTGTTGAAAGAGAATGGAGTGTCTTAAGACTAGGTTCTCTAGTTCCCTCTGCCTACCCCGCTATATGCGGGTTACAGCGTGAAGTTAAAAAAAAAAAATCTTTGTAGGCTATTTTAAAATATTCGCAAGTTAGTAAAGTAGTGGAAAGTGTAAGTGAAAGACATGATGCGGTCATTATTATTGATCTCAGAAAATGTTAATTCTTATCAAAAGGCAGTAAGCAGAGGTTAGTTAATAAATTGCATTTTTCACTTTTTATTAATTTAAAATTTAAAAGTTAAATAAAGTCAAGGGTAGCGGAACTCAACGCCGCGATTTGTCTAAGATTGGAGTAAATTAACCAATATTTTTAAAAAGAGGAATACTAAAGTATTTAAAATATCATATGTATATTTTTTTTTTAGGTCAAGTTTCCAGAAAACAAATCTCATTTACACAAAAGTCGGGATTTCATTTTCGCTCGCGAACAAGAGCCCTGTGAAGTTCGAAGTTCCAGCAAGGAAGCGATACACGATATATACAGGATGTTATATTACGCGCTGCCTACTCAAAACCATAGGTTTATTTTAAAATTTATTATAATAAACATAGAGCATAAAACCTATAGAATTAAACGCATGTCGTGGCGCAGAGGCACAAGCGTGCAATTGTAAGCGCGACAGGTTGTGGGTTCGATTCTCACACCAGGAAATGTAAATTTTAAATAATATTTAGTATTTCCATTTCCTGGATCTGGTAACAAGGCAAAACGCGGCGTTGAGGTCCGCCACTCCGCATGCAATGCTTCAATCCGTCGGAAAGTGGGGAACGGAATTGTTAAAAGAAAACGGAGTGTCTCAACACTAGGTTTTCAGGTTCCCTGTGCATACCCTGCTATATGCGGGATACAGCGTGAAGCTAAAAAATAAACGTAGAAAATATAGTGTTAAGACACTCCATTTATTAATTTTGGACCAATTTCGTTATTGCATGTTGAGTGGCGGAACTCAATTCACTTTGCCTTAGTAAGAAATGAAAATAATTACAATCTTCATATTAATACCTGAAAGAAACACTTTGTGT
>JAKGSA010000288.1:0-34934 GCA_033558755.1 Philaethria dido
ATATGTTTACAAAGTTTCATGATAATCGGTTCAGTTGTTTTGGCGTGAAAGTGTAACAAACAAACTTACATTCACATTTATAATATTAGTAAAGATATGCCACTCCAGGAAATGTTAGTATTTTCGTTTCCTGGGTTTGGTAACAAGGCAAAGCGTGGCGTTGAGTTCCGCCACTCAACACGCAATGCCTTAATTTGGCGGAAAGTGGGTAGTCTTAACACTAGGGTTCTCAGGTTCCCTCTGCCTACCCCGCTATATGCGGGATACAGCGTGAAGTTAAAAAAAAATATACCTAAAGTGAACTATAAAAAATCTTAATAAAGTCGCCTTTGCTTCATGTATGTCTCTGTTTTTACCACGTTTTTAAATTAACTTCGGTTGTATGTAACGGTAACTATGTACGCAATTTTGGCTGAATTTCAGATTAATTAAACCGTCGGGTTAATTTGATTTTTTGCATACTTATTAAGAACCGGTAACAATGCAACAATATGAAAATATAATAAAAAAAACTAATAAGAAACACACCTGTCGTGGCGCAGAGGCACACGCGTGCAACTGTAAACGCGACTGGTTATGGGTTCATTTCCCACTCCAGGAAATGTAAAAATTTAATATTCTCATTTACTGGGTTCGGTAACAAGGCAAAGCGAGGAGTTGAGTTCTGCCACTTAACACGCAATGCCTCAATTCGGCAGAAAGTGGGGAACGGAGTGTCTTAACACTAGGTTCCCTCTGCTTACCCTGCTATGCGGGATACAGCGTGAAGCTATGTATGTATGTATGTACACAATCAATGATTACAAAATATAAAAAACCTTAAAATTTTAGTAAATTCATACAATGATAAACGCTCACATATATACAGTAGGTATATCATACTATATTAAAAATGCACATCAAAGTTTGCTTTTACAGCCTTGACGTCAAGAAATATCAAACAACTATGACAGAATATATATCACAAAAATATTTATGACATTCCCAAACATAAACCCAGTTTAGTTTAATTTTGTACTGCAATATCAAATTGCCTTTGAACGCTAGAGTATTAAATTTCATACTTACAAGTTTATTTCAACTTTTTTAATTGTTAGGAACTCTTCATAGATAGCTTTAGTTTACCTTGAAATTATTATTGTAGACGTAAATTACGTATTGAGTGACGTAAATTGTAATATCTAGTTGATTATAATTTACGTCATTATATCTATTTTCGTTTTGTTGTAGAGATAAAGAATACGTAGAGGCAAGTTCTAACCTTTTACCATTTTTTGTATATTTAAATTATACCAAGAAAACTATATATAATAACGCCTGTCATGGTGCAGAGGCACAAGCGTGCGATAATAAACGCGATAGGTTGTGGGTTCGATTCCTACTACAGGAAATGTAGTATTTTCATTTCCTGGGTCAGGTAATAAGGAAAAACGCGGCGTTGAGTTCCGCCACTCAGCACGCAATGCTTCAATTCGGCGGAAAAAAATCCTTAAAAACAAATACTCGTAAGATTCAAAAAGAGGCTTAAATTTTCACGTTTTCTGGTTCATTTAAGGAAATTTGGTTCAGATTATGGAAATATTGTATGGTCATCGGATCCGGATACAAGTGCAAAACAGAAGACCGATTCAAAATAGAGTTGCTAAAAAGAGTAAATATTTAAAAAAAAAGGATTTTTTCGGGATATAATTCCACAAATGAATCGGTGAGTGCAGAAACAACGTAAGTCACAAAAAATGCAAAAAATCGTAATCGATTTAAACTAGTTGGCATGATACGTGTTGTTTTTCTCCCTACTGCAAAATTTGAAAATCCGGACTTACGTTGTTTCTGCACTCACCGATTCATTAGCGAATAATTAAAAAGAATGAATGTTTAATCATTGCTATAAAAACGTTTTGTTTAAATTTTCATGTTGATATACTTTTATACAGTTGGCAAGTCGATATGATTGCAGAATTACATTTTAAATCTTGGCCGGAAATCGGCCTTGAAATATTTCATTTCTTTTATCTGTTTCCACCATCATAGGATAATGTGTCTCCATTCTAAACGTTTTTACGTCGTTTACGTCCTGTATTAGATTGGTTACTAGAGAGAGTACAATATAGTATAATACGGTCCACGGACGTCCCACGTCTGACTGTATACGCGATTGACTGTGGGTTCGTATCCGAGTTGGGGGAATATTTAAACTATTTCCATTTCTCTGCTATAGTAACACAAAACGCGACGTAGAGTTGTAACGCAACCAAATAATATCACGAAATCGGGCGGAAGGCGGAACGGAGTGTCTTGACACTAAGTCTATGAGTATAAGTATAAGTCTCTGACTATCTTATGCGGGATAAAGCTTGAAGCTGCAGTCCAAGAGATGTCCTAAAAATGAATTCCACATACATAATAGTAATAAAAAAATCGCTAAAAGGTATTTTATCATACAGTAATGCTATTTGAGTAGATGAAAGTCCTTTAAATATGAAGCAGTGAGCCTGGCTAGCAATTACGTTAGAATTTACAAGACCCATGAGAGAACCGTTTATGTGAAGCATGTTTTAGTTGAAAATGTTTTAAGCAATTTCTGTTTTCAACTCCACAAGTGAACATTGTTGATGAATTGGTAAATGCATTTAATATATTTGTAATTTGCATACAAAAATATTTTGAGACCATCGTGGTAGTGTAATGTGACTGTCTGTTCTCGCTATGACCAAAACTAGGGCGGCGTTCAGTTTCATCACTCAACATTTATTTCTCACAATGTCACGTAAATTCGGGAGGAAAGCGAATAAGGGAGTGCCTTCACTCTAGATTATCTCTGACCACCCTGCTACGATTGCAAAGGCTCACGCCTTTGTTTAGTTAGTTGCTAAAAAATACTTTTTCGGCCGAAAATGGCAATATTTTTTAAAATATCGCAAAAAAAAATATTAAATGAATAAAACAACAAATAATTTCATAAGACAAATACGTCGCCATAGCAACGCATACATTACGCGACGAAAGAGCCTCTAGTATTCAAGTCTGACATCTAACCGTAGAACATCGCTTAGTTACGAGATAACGTCTACACAGCATCCCTAACAAAGCCACTTCTGATCCGCCGATCACGATAGCTGTCTACTTCCGCCACGCCCTATTTCCTTGCTTGAAAGCTCGGTACGGTTCAATATAAGTCCCACGCGTAAAAGACAATAGAAGTTATCTATTTTATATCTACTAGTGGCCCCGGTGACGCGTTAACAACGCGTTTTCTATAGCAATGTATGTATATGTCACTTTATATAAACGTGAATGTTAAACCATGGAGGTCTGTGTAACATTTATTTTATTAATTTAACATACTTTTTATGCATTATTTGAAAAAAAATATTAGCATCCTGCACTCTTTCCCTATATAAACTATAAGTGTGCCAAATAACATGCTCCTCCGTCCGCGTAATTTTCGTACAAAGGGGACCAAAGTTATTGCTTCACGTATTTATGTAAAGAAATAATATATAATAGCGTGTCATGGCGTAGAGATATGAGCGTGCGACTGTAAATGCGACAGGTTGTGGGTTCCATTCCCACTCCAGGAAATAAAAACATTAAATAATATTTAGTATTTTCATTTCCTAATAGATAATAAGGCAAAGAGCGACGTTGATTTTCGCCACTCAGCGTGCAATGCCTGAATTTAGCGGAAAGCAAAGAACGGAAATTAATTAATTAAGAGAAAGATAGATGTCATAGAACTAGGTTCTCTCGTTCAGTCTGTTTACTCTGCTTTGTGCGGGATACAGCGTGAAGCTAAAAAAAATTATATAATATAGTCATTATTTTTAAGTTTCCTTAAACGTGAATTGCTTAAAAGTAGACCCTTAAACCTACACTTGAGTCACAAGTCTTAGGCACTTCTCTAAGCTTCTCTCCTTGCAACGTTATGTGCTCGACACACACACAGTAAATGTATAACTTTTTTTTTTCGCTGGCGAAATCTTCCAAAGATACCCGACCAGGGAAGCAGCCGGGTTATGTCGGAAATCCATGTATATATACTAAGGAGGTAAGGTTTATTTCTATTTCCTTTTGTACCAGATAAAATATTTTAGATAAACAACTTTTCACAATACATTTTATATAACAATACCCTTATCTCGCAAAGTTTGTTCGTCTTTTGAACAACGACACTTGTTGAGTTGGTGTCGGACGGCAGGTGCTTTCGACTGACCCTATTACAATTTTCATATTCTTTTTCCTAGAGAAGTACTGATTTGAATAAATCTAATGTAGAATTATAAAAAGATATCGTGATGGAGTGGAGTGTCTGACAGTTAACGCAAAGGTAGTGGGTTCCATTCTCACATGAGGAAATAATCATATTTTTGAAGTTTTAAAGTGTCAATCCCACACTTAGGAAACGAAACCTTATTAATATAATATTTAATAAATAGTATTCTAATATAATATTTAATAAATAGTATTCCCTCTTGCCAAATGATTGTTCTTTGAAAAAATCTTTGGGTAGTAGAAATTTATAAAAATCTCTCTACAGAGATGCTAACAACATAAATAAATTGTAACAAGCGTATAAGAATTTCGATGCAGCCGAATGTAGAACGCATGGCTTAGTGGTCAGAGCGCTTGGACGGTTTCCAAGAGGAGCGGGTTCGAGTCCCGCTGCGTTTAAATTATTATAGGTTTTCTAAATGTGAAATAATCATATTTAATTTATTTTTATTTCTCTGCTCTGATAAGATAAAATGCGGCGTGGAGTTCCAACATTCAACACGTAATGTAAAGTGAATTATATCTGTCGTTTAAAGAAGCCATCCTGGCGCAGTCCAACTGAATACGCGATTGGTTGTAGGATTCGATTTCGACTTACATACATACATAGCTTCACGCTGTATCCCGCATATAGCTGGGTAGGCAGAGGAAACCTAACGCTAAGACACTCCGTTCCCCACTTTCCGCCGATACTACTTTACATGTCTACTTAAGGCAATGATTATATTTAAATTATTTTTATTTCTTCTCTTTGAAAAGACCAAGCGTGGCGTTGAGTTCCACCAATCAACACATAATGTCTTGAAGTCAAACGAAAAGTAGAGAACGGAGCGTCTTAACACTAGCTTCTCTCTGACTACCCTGTTATGCGGGAAAATGCGTGAAGCTTGCAGCGTGAAGCGTGAATAAACAACGTAAATATCACCCAAAAAAGGGTACAAGCTGAAATAATCTACAGCGTACATGATTATAAATCAATATTAACGTGACATAAACGAAGACCTTTTGTTATTACCCGTAAGTTACTACATATATCACACCGTATCGTATTATTTACGCTGGCGCTTTTCGGGGACACGGGCTTAAGCGATTGTTAAATTTAATAAAATATTTGCTGTTTCTCGACTACGTTTGTGTGGATTATAAAAATTAAAAACTTATTTTCCTCGAAATTTCGAGAAATTCTCTCTTAGTGCTCCCTTATACTCCCCAAAGAGATATACCCAAATTTCAGCTTCCTCCTCCTCCAGCCAGTAGTATCGCTTGTACGTTGTATGTCACACAGTAACGTAAGCTTTTTATACTTATACATATATAGAAGTTAAAGATTCAAAGTTTGCTTGACGAAATGCTTTTATTTATAATATAGTTCACCTTTCTACGCAAAATCTTCATATACGGAAAGCGGAAGACTGAATTAAAAAAAATTATAAAAATTTGAGCGCTTAAACGCTGGACTGGACGAAGCCCGATAAGAACGCATGGCTTAGAGGCCAGAGCGCTTGGACGCCAAGAAGCGCGGGTTCGAGTCCCGCTGCGTTCAAATTTTTATACGTTTATTAAAAATGTTTTTCGTTTCCTAGGTGAAACTATCAAAAACAGAATGAAGACACTCCGTTAGCCGCTTTTCGCTCGAATGCGAGATCTCGCTTGTTGAGTGGTGAAACTCAGCGACACGTTTTGTCTTACCAGAGCGAAAAAATTAAAATAGTTTAAGTCTGAGTGGGATTCGAACCCACACTCAATCGCATTTACAGTCATACACCTCCACTGAGTTACGACGATAACTGAAAATTACGAATATAATTCAGAAGACTTGTAGATTTAGAAAATGTTACAACCCTTTTCAGTTTAAATGTTCCTTCGTAGTGTTATAGCCGAGTGCACTTTTAAAATTAATAGTTTACAAAATTTAAATTCTGTTTTAACATTAAAAGGTTCAGACGAAAGCCAACGACCTGTCACGTGTCGTCTTTTTAACCAACTTCAAAAAAGGAAGAGGTTATCCATTAGACTGTTGTTTTTTTTATAAAGCATAACTTTTTACTGAGTGAACTAATTTTGATGATTCTTTTTTTAGTTAAGATCTGACGAGTAGTTTTTGAATTATTTATTCGTTTTTTTAGTACATTTTCTTTGAGGTCGGTTTTCGTTTCTTGTTAAAATATGAATTTTTATGTTTAACTGATATTTTTGTGGGCAAGTGACTTTTTGTTATATAGTTAGTTGTTAGGCGTGGTTATTAACAAAATTATTTATAAACTGGATCTCATATATCATATCTTTCAATTTAATTTTGTAATCATTGCAAGTGAGGTAGGCAAGCGAAGAACTAAAGCATAAATATCTAATTATACGAGTAAGTACCTATATTATCAGTGGCACAAGGGCACAAGTGCGACTGTAAACACGACAGGTGGTGGGTTCGATTCCCACTCCAGGATATGTTAGTATTTTCATTGCCTGGGTTTGGTAACAAGGCAAAGTGCGGCGTTGAGTTCCGCCACTCAACACTCAATGCCTCAATTTGGCGGAAAGTGGGGAACGGAATTGTTGTAAGAGAACGGAGTGTCTTAACACTAGGTTCCCTCTACCTACCCTTCTATATGTGGGATACAGCGTGAAGTTAAATTATCAGTGCCTGCCTATATTATTACTTAGCTTCACGCTTTATCCCTAACGGAGTAGTTAGAGAGAACGACGAGCGCCGAACGCTACGGTCCATGCATACCCTTCGCTTCGTCCACAAGTTATTCTTACTAGTTTCTTCTTTTTATACTTCAATATTCCCTCAACTGGGATTTGTACCCGTACTTTAATGATAGATACTTTCAACTGAACCACAGTAACCTTTTTCAGTATAATATGTAGAATGATGCGAACACAAAAGTATACGAAGTATTTAAAACTTTACAACCTTTCTCGTCCTTTATGTTTTACAATGCTATTAAACTTTGTATGGAAGAACTAAAATGTACGTTTTCCAAAATGGTAATTTCGCTTTGTCTATTAAAACTGTTTTTTAGTCGACTTTAAAGATGGAGGTTCTTTCGACTAGTTTTTTTATGTGAATTAATTTTGATGATTCTTTTTTTGTATGATAGCTAGTACTTTTTGTATGGTCTCATTTAAATTAAATTGAAATCGGGCGAATAGTTTATGAGTTATTCGTAATAATTGTAATGTTTTGTTTAAAGTAAAACATTACAAGTACAAACACACACACACACATATATATATAGTAGGAGTAAATACAAATATAGTAACTGTATTTGGTATAATAGTGTTGTTTAAGTAGATATAAGATTATATTTTGTAGTAGTGTAAGCAAGGAATAATAAAGGCTTTTATTTTATTTATTTAAAGTAGGTTTTTCTTTTCTTGTAAATTTTATGTACTTAAGTTCTATAATTTAATATAATTATATCTACTTTTTTTACACGTTCCAAACCCTTTCCTGCATAACAAGGTAGTAAATGAGAACCTAGTTTTCAGACACTCCGTTATCCGTAAGCGTTTTAAGTGACGGATTGCGTATTAAGTCAGTGAAACTTAACGCTGCGCTTTCGTACCAGAATGGGAGAAGCAATAATTTGAAACATATCCCCGAGTGGAAGTGAACACAACCACTGGCGATTTCAGTCGCTGTACCACTGTGCCACTATATGAAATGTAAAAATACCTTTAAAATAACATTTACGATACTTTTGAAAAATTTTATTAATTTATTTTGTTATTCAGCCATATATTATAACCACAAAGCTCACTCAGTCCATAAATTCGCAGCTTTTGGGCGCGATCAGTAGTAATAATTTTTGCCCAAATGTTACTCGGCCGGCGGACTATATTGTTTACATTTAACAATAAAATGTTTTATAGCTTCACGCTGTATCCGCACGCATATAGCAGGGTACGCAGAGAGAACTAGAGAACCTAGTGTTAAGACACTCCGTTCTCTATAACGTTTCTGTGCCCCACTTTCTGCTGAATTGAGGCATTGGCTGCTGAGTGGCGGAACTCAACGTCGCGCTTTGTCTTGTTACCAGAGCGAAGAAATGAAAATACACTAAATATTATTTAATATTTTTATTTCTTTCTTGGCATGAGGAGGCGATCGAAGAACCCACAACCTGTCACGTTTACAGTCACACGCATGTGCCTCTGCGCTACAACAGGCCTCAATAAAATGTTACCTAACATTAAAAATTTTTATTGTAAATGAATTCGTAACTTTGCCTTACTGGCAAAAGTTGATTGATTGTTTTGACCGACTTCCAATAAAGTAATAGGTTCTCAATTCGACTGTATTTTTTTATGTGTGTTACAGCATATTTATTTACTACGTGAACCGATTTTGATGATTCATTGTCTTAATATAATAGCTAATCTTAAAGATCTATTTTTTTTTTATAAAAATCTTAATTATTTTCACTATCACCTGTCGTGGCGCAGACACAAGAGTGCGACTGTAAGCGCGACAGGTTGTGGATTAGATTCCCACTCAGGTAATGGAATTCTTCCATTTCCTGGATTTGTCAGCAACAAGGCGCGGCGTTGAGTTCCACCACTCAGCACGCAATACTTCAATTCGGCGGAATGGGGAACGGGTGTCTTAACACTAGGTTCCTGTTCTGCCTTCCTGTTCTGGGTTACTGCCTACGCTGCTGCTTTCTATGTGGGATAGAAAGCGTGAAGCTATGTATGTATGTAGTAAAAATTAACAATATCTAGCTAAGATTGCCAGTAAATCGTCATATAATTTGCTACTTAATTATCATTATAAGACAAAATCGTATTAGATTAGGTTTCCGGTCCATCCGTCATAACTATCAATAACTTTGTAATAAGAAGCTTATCTCATGCTAACAAAATGAAGACTCATTGAGGAGTCTCCCAAGCCGTGTATGTTACATACGTTCCAATATCTTTAACCGATTTCAAAAGAAGGAATATTTCGACTGTTTTTTATGTATTACCGCATATTTTTTGTTGGATGAACTAATTTTGATGATTCTTTTTGTATATGATAGCTACAACAGCTTCCTAATGTTGTCCCATTAAAATTTTGTTAAGATATGGCAAGTAGTTTTTGAGTTATTTATAATAATTTCACTTTTTAGTGCATTTTACTTGAAGTTAGTTTCTGCGTTTTTGTTAATAATTTAATTATTTTTATTAGATTTATTAATGTAAGAAAATTTCTAAAGCTATATTTATATATTTAGATGCTATATACCCACTTCTTGTAGTTTAATTTGCTTTAAAATTTGGATCCGGATCCAATAAGAAAAAAATATATTTATAGTATGAACCTCCTTGACAGACGGCCAGGATGACGAGAAAACATTTCAGCGTGTTTTTAAAGTTTTAATCACACACTTAGGAAACGAAAAACATATTTAGAAAACGTATAAAGAAATTTGAACATAGCAGGACTCGAACCGCCTCTTGTTAGCAAATCCAGAAAGCGCTCTGACCACTAAGCCATGCGTGCTACATACAGCTGCGTCGAAATTTTTTATACGCTTGACTTGCAAGCTATAACTGGACCCGGTTACCAAGAAACGGGTTCAGTCACTGCGTTCAAATTTTATACATTTCTAAATATATTTAAGCGTGTTCTTTTAATTGAAACTTTTCTGTAAAAATGATTCTAGCTTCACACTTTTTCCGCAAAGCAAGGTGAGCGTGATATAATGATTTCTAGAGACAGAGAATCTAAAATGACACTCCGTTCTCCTCTTCATAATAATTAATTAATAAATAATTTGTTCCTATATATAAATGTCATTTGCAGATTAATATAAATTCAATTTATATGAAAACTTAGACAAATGGTACCAAGTTAATGTATGCTAAAGAAAACAGAAGGTAAGGCTAATTTACATTTTAATAATGAAAATAATTAATTTTACACGAAGCACAGACATCATTTACATATATTATTCATTTTTAATTTGATATTGCTTTTATAATAATATGTGTACCTATATTTTTGGGGTTTTTTTAAAAGTTTCCCTTACAAGGTAACAGGGTATTCGAAGAGAACCTGAAAAGTATTAAGTTTTGATTGGCGGAACTAAACGCCGTGTTTTAACCCAGAGCGGTAATATAAAAAATATCAGCTTCACTTTTTACCTCACATGTCAAATGTTAAGACACTCCTTTGTCAATTTTCCGCTAGAAATCGAATTATTATTCGAAATTGGTTGGTGAAAAAGCGATTTTTTTAAATATAATCGAATCCATGACCGCATATATTTTATAGATTTTATAAGAGGTGTGGGTTCTATAGTACAATTATTTTAGAAATATTGCGTGATTCGGCAGAGAAGTTGCTTAACTTAGCCTAAATAATTGTCTATTAAAGGTAACCTCTGTTAATGAGTGACGGAGTGTCTTAACACTAGGTTCTCAGGTTCCCTCTGCTTATTCTGCTATATGTGGGGTAAAGCGTGATACTACAAAAATATATAGATATATTTTTTAATAATTCAAGGAATAATCGTGTACCCACACAGCGGGGTTTAGCGCTATGTTGGAAGAGGAGCACGAGGTAGCGCCTGGGACTTGCGACCCAAGTGTAGGCTTACGGTGCCTCGTTAAAATACGGATTTACGATCACTGTCCGAGTTATAATCTCAATTTAACTAAAGGTTAGTTATTTATAGTTAGTTAATATATATGTTTTACTTTATATTACTATGAACGGAGGGTATTGATATAAGGTTCACTCTGATTACCTTGCTATTCGGGATAAAGCGTGAAGCTGCTTTGTTTGTTTTACCTTATACTATGTATTTGTACCTATAACATTATATTAGCTATTTATATATATATAACCATAGCTTTTCTTTTGGTAACAAGGCAAAGCGCGGCGTTGAGTTCCGCCACTCAACACGCAATGCCTCAATTTGGCAGAAAGTGGGGAACAGAATTGTTGTAAGAGAACGGAGTGTTCTCAGGTTCCCTCTGCCTACCCTTCTATATGCGGGATACAGCGTAAAGTTAAAAAAATAAATAAATAAAAATAAATGCTTTTCTTTTGTTAAATGCCTCCCAAGTTCGTTATAATGTCAATATCATGTCAAGCAATAAAGATTTTTGGTATTCACAACACTTACATATTTAATATTAAGTTAATTAAAACAAATTAATTGTATATATTTTAGTATTCGACAATAAGTTTTAGAAAGTAAAATAATACGATAATATTATCAGTTATGAGATATTTCCAATATTATATAAATTACACTTAGTTTTTAACTTAACTTAATCTTCTTCTTCTTCTTCTGGGGTGCATGATAGGAGCCTCCACGTGGCGCACCCTGGAAGCAGCTAGGCCCGGTAACACAGGACCTAGGCTGACTGATCCCGTCTCCACAATGAATCAGAATGTTCGAAATGATCTAAACGGCCCTTAACTTAATAAATATACGTTTACAAAAATCGGAAATTTTTCATAAGGAAAATTTGTCAGAAAAACTGAAAGATATCGCTACCCTATCGGACGTCCGGAAAAATGCTTTCTTAGCAAACTATATAACTAAGCTATACCAAAATATTTGAAAATCAATATCAAGTGTACACTGACAGTAAGCGTTTCCTATTTTTAGGCGAGTTTAAAAAGAAGATTCCCAAATCGACTGTAGTTTTTAGTTAATTTTGCTTTTTACCCGACTGTCAGAGGTTATGTTTTTCACGCGTATCATGTATGTTTGTAATATTCTTTATTACCTCATATCTTCCAAACCCCTGGACATAATTATATGATTAAAGTGACGTTAGATAGGTATAATTCAAGTGTTCTTAGCCGCGTTTTGCCTTGTTACCAAAGTGAGTAAATTAAATACTAAATATAAATTATTATAAATGTTAAATATTTTCCTGGAGTGGGAAATGAACCGACAACCGGTCGCGTTTGTATCCGCACGTTTGTGCCTCTGCACTACTACTTGCCTCCGTTAATAGCTACATTAAAGAAATTACGTTCTTGATGTTCATATCGCACCTGTAGAATTATTTAATAAAAGAATAATAAAATTATTTAATTATTAATATTAGTGACCTATTTACAAAAAATACCAATTTTTGGGAAACGTCAATATAAATTTGTACAATTAAGTTTTTTGAAAAGAAATTATTATTTTTAAATATATTATAATGTACATTCCTGTTTTAATCAAAGTCGATAAAGATCGTTGCCTTAAGTCGTTTCGTGGCAAAAAATCAAAATCATATTTCTTTGATTCGGTCCCTATAATTCTGAAGTGCGATATGTACTTATATTGCAAATAAAAATAATCCTCAAAGTTGGAATTGAATCCACAACTACCTTACACATTTTGACACCTTAAAAGACACTGATTATAAAACCATTTTTTCATTTAAATGATTGAATTTCACGTTTCAATTGATCAACGTTGCTCTGCAATAACGTAATAGGGGAAGAAAAGGGAGACGAAACAGCCTTTTGTGAAAAACGACAGACCCAGCATAATGTATCGAGTGAAATTATGCTTGGGACACACTGAGTTTTTTATTTTTTTTAATAGCTTCACGCATTATCCTATAAAAAAAGTAGACGGAGATAGCCAAGATATGCCAAGGAATGTCTTGACACTCTGACAGGATCTCTTTTACTACCCCGCCATACTGGATAAAGCGTGAAGCATTGTTTTTTATATCGCTGCTGTGGGTCAACGTGCGGTGTTCAGTTTCGAAAATCTTCTTGATTTTTAGCGAAAAATGGGGAATAGAGTGTCTAGTACATTAAGTTTTCTCTTACTACCCTGCTATAGGGGAACCTGTTAAAAAGACCCAAAAGTATAGGTACACATATTATAAAAGCAATATAAATCATGATGGAGTCAAGATATTCCGTTCTCCGCAATTCGTCTGAATTCGTTAAGTAATGAAATTCATCGCCAGAGCAGGGAAATGAAAATAATTTCAATTCTTGTATGTTCCCTAAAAATGTTTTTCTTTTCTCTTAAGTCAAAAAAAAAATAAAATAATAAAAAGATTAAATAATAATTTACATATGAAAAAGCTTCAGCTTCACGCTGTATCGCGCACATAGCAGGGTAGTCAGAGGGAACCAGAGAACCTAAAGATAAGATACTCCGTTCTCTTTCTTCTTTCTTTCTGTCTTAAGACAATTTCCATTCCTATATGGGGAATATATAGAAACCTCCTATCGGATGACCAATAAACTAAAAGTCAAAGTCAAGTCAAAGTCAAAGTCAAATAATTTTATTCAAAGTAAGAAGTTACAAGCTTCATTTTTTGAACGTCAAATAATTTACCACCGGTTCACTAAATTTAATGCCTCAGACCTGAGAAGAACCATGTAAGAAACCAAAGGGACTGGTTTGTTTTTTTTTTTTTTTTTTATATTCGACAATGGTTTACAATTCTTATTACATAGTAATGATACCTTTGAAACAGACTGGAGTTGAGCATTTCCCACATCTCCTAAGGTGGTTATCATTTATAAAATCACTAATTAGATAATAACTTTTAACACAATAAAACGTCTTTTACAATTTTAAATTGTAAATGGAAAGTTCTTGATCGTTTTCTGGGACTTCTATTGTAAAGTATACACATTGTCCCATAAAGAACGTGACTCTGATGCAACATCGGAGTTACAGTGGCGCCAAAAGTTTGGGTTCATTTCTTTGTATTTCTATATTATGTGCATCGCCAACTTTGTTAAAATTATTAATATTTTTTCTTAACATACAGTACATTTTCAAGATGCACTGAGAGGCAACCGTTAAAATATTAATTTCTTAACTTTGTCTAAGAACCCTTAGGGCCTAAGTTATAGATTGCACGAATAGCTCAGCTCTTTCCCCTGCAGTGGACAAAGATCGAAAAATAATATCAGATGAACCTAATAAAACCATACTATACTCATATATGCGTACCCGTGAATAGGTTGATAGCCCATGTTATATTTATTTTATAGAATAATGACTCAAATAAAAAATCTAACAAAAATTATTTAATAACATATAAAGGAATTTACATAAAAATTAACTTAAAAATGACTTTTTCTTCTAAAGTATGCCTTTATGATTTATCAACATATTCACGTCTGTTGCAAATATATAAGTAAGGACAAAACCACTATTAATAATTACATGTAAACAGCAATAAATTGTACAATTTATTTGCAAAGACGTGTGTTTATATAAATCGTTTGAAAATATTCTTGAGTTTAAGGTGCGCACGCATTATTGCTTTACTAATATTGTCAGACAATAAATTATAAGATAAAATTATTGAGACCATTATGGCGCAGTGGTAAACTGTAAACGCAATTAATACAGTTCAATATAATCATTCAGGGTTGAGTAGGCTAACCAATTGTAAATACTATCACGGGGTCGCAGATATTTAGATTATTTTTAACTTCACGCTGTATCCTGCATACAGCAGGGTAGGCAGAGAGGGAACCAGAGAACCCAGTGTTAAGACACACTCCAATCTCTTTTAATATTTCCGTGGCCCTACTTTCAATTGAGGTAATAAAAGAAAGGTGGTTGAACTCAACGCCGCGCTTTGCTTCCAGTTACCAAACCCCAAGACATGAAAATACTTCAAATTTTACATTTCCTGGAGTGGGAATCGAACCCCTGTCGCGTTTACAGTCGCATCGCCAGCCTCTGCGCCACAGACAGGCGTTTAGCGACATGAGTTATTTTGATGATATTGACATTATCATCTTTTCCCTTTCCATAAAAAGCGTAGCGTTTAGTTCTTTGTGGAGAGTAGAGCACAAAATGTCTTGACATTAGACACTTTGCGCTTACTCTACTAAACGGAAAAAGCGTGAAGTTGGAAAAACAGCAAAATTAAAAAAAGAATGCCATAAATATGTCTACAGTGAAACGAACAAACTCTCAACTACTGTTAGGCTTAACTACTTAAATGGACATCAGAAGCATCAGCGTCATACTAGAAAAGGATCACTCAAAATTGGTTCAACCAGTAAAAAGTTATGCGGTAATAACATAAAAAATACAGTCGAATTGCGAACTTCCTTTCTGGAAGCTCTGGTTAAAAACAATCTAATTAATTAAAACTATTAATTATAATCTCATGGAAAGAGAAACACAAATTTCGCAGTAGCATTTGAATTTCTCATAAAGTTTTGTATCACGTATATATATGTATGTATGTACATTGATATCCTTTGCAATACCGTTCCGCTCCACGCGACACGAAATCATAAATATTAATAGAGACAAGCCACGAATGTCGGTCTTTGTGTCAGGTACAACGTAAATATCGTCATGAAAGAAAATCATTTGTTTTATAAGCAATTGTAATCCAAAATAAAGAGGCTATCATGGGATAGCGACTGACTGTAAATGCGATTGGTTGTGAGTTCAAGTCCCACTCGGGGCAACAATTATGTATGTATATTAAAATTATTCATTTTTAAAATTATTATTTATTAAAATTAGGCGGAAAGTGGGGAACGGAGTGTCTTAACACTAGGTTCCCTCTGCCTACCCTGCTATACGTATATGCGGGATACAGCGTGAAGCTATTCACAGTTCTCTACTCGGGTAAAGACAAAGCGCGGCGTCGAGTTCCGCCACTAACAGTTTTAAGTGCTTTGTATTCAGGCGCAAAGCGGCGACTTGAGTGTCTTAACACTAGGGTTACCTTGCTGTGCGGAATATAGCATGAATCTGCTTTTTTTTCGAAATACTGTATTAATATTTATTTTCCATGATTGTGACTTGTACAATATTGATAATAATCATTGGACCTAATTGGGTTTTGATTCGAAATAAATAAACATAGTACTGTAGTCTCTTTGAAAAGGTATATGAGATTTTATTATAAAATTCGATTACAAAAGGTAAAATTATTTTTTTGCTTAGTTTAACTCCTTAGTAAGGAGTAAAGAATAGATAATAAATCTTACTGCTTATAATGCAATATAGAAATTAATATAAAGCAGCACCATTATGCTTTATCCTGCAGCAAGGCAATCAGAGAGGACCTAGTGTCAAGACACTCCGTTCACCGCATTCCGTCATAATTCGAGACATTGCGTGTAGAAATTTGTAAAGGTGCATAATATTATAGTTATCATAGAAATAGACTATTACTAATAATATATATACGTGTTATTTATAAATACTAGAAAATATCCACGTCAAGTCTACATGTGGTAACAAGATTCTATCTATAGTACTTAAGACATTTTTGAAATAGGGTCAAGAATTACGTCGGCAGTGCGGTAGCGTGCGTTCGGCTATTTTCGTCTCACGTCGGCCAACTTCGGTTATTTTCGGAGATTTTCTGCGCCGTCAGTTCGAGTTATTTTAAAATTGGATAACACTTTGCCTTTGATGTGAAACAAATGTTGTGTACGCACACGCAATGCCATTGCCTCGGAACAAATGTAGAAGTGCTGTCGTTCCTTATAATATTATGCTTTCATAGTACTGATAGGGTACCAAAATTGAATTTAAAATAGAACAGATTTTAGCACAACTTTAGCTTCTTCTTCAATACGAAGGAATATTTATAGTACAAAAAAGAGAAATCAGTAAGAATTGAGTAGACAATTTGATGTGAAGCTAAATCTAACGTAAAAGTTCCATAATACGCACTAGGCGTATAAAGATTATTTAGATTAGTAAGATTATTAAGCATCTTCATCGAAATTGAATTTTGTTCCTCTAAATTTTTATTATGGCTTGCGACATAATATAAAAAAAATATGTTCAAAATGAAATATAACATCTGCAAAGCAGAGATGTACAAAACAGTCTGTTCTTTACGAGTCCGTCCGAATTCGAGACATTGCATGTTGAGTGAAAATTGAACTCACACTGACAAAAATATATAACTTCTGCAAAACTATTTTATAATAATTTCTTAGAGACTAATTAAAATGAAAACTTTATAAGTGAGATACCACTTTCGTTTCACACTTTTGTTCTATGACAACGCATGAACGCATAAACTCTCGAGTCACATGAAAATAAACATCAAGATTATATCGGTTAAAAGTGTTTACACAATACTATTTCAAATCATGAAACGTTATGACTTACGAGTAAAGTCAGAATATTGCACTAGGTTATTGTTTCAACTTGGAAACATTGATCTAGGAAAAATAATTTCATTTCGCTGAATGTACAAAGAAATGTCAATTTTAAGACTTTTGAAAAATAAAGGAACATTTTTTTAAATACAGTTCAATGTTTAGTCTACGTGATGTAAGTCGTTATATACATAGCTTGACGCTGTAGCTATAGCAGGGTAGGTAGAGGAAACCTAGTGTTAAGACACTCCGTTCCCCACTTTCCGCCGAATTGAGGCATTACGTGCTGAGTGGCGGAACTCAATGCCGCGCTTTGCCTTGTTACCAAACCCAGGAAATGAAAAATTCCATTTCCTGGAGTGGGAATTGTACCCACAACCTGTCGCGTTTACAGTCGCACGCTTGTGCCTCAAGCCACGACAGGTGTCATTTATCTTGTTATAATAAATCTTATTAACATATCATAAAAAAGGTAAATATTAAAAAATAAAACATATGAAAAAACATAAGTATCTTAAATATATTTAGATAATGTAGAAAAAAATTCAGGCAGTGGGACTCAAGCCGGAGCTTCCATCCATGTCTATATAAAGTGCCATATACATTGCTAAAGACAACGCGTTGTTAACGCGCTTGCGCTTTTCCATAACATACACGACAACACATAACACAATACGTATCATTCATTGATGAGCACTCATAGAAAATATATATGATTATGGCATCTGAAGAAGCTATAACCTTTATAGTGCCCCACTCTTGAAATATGACCTATTAAACTTTTACACGCCAGGACGATAGTAATGTCACGCATTTTCCGCATATTGCAAGCAGGTATAACATTATTGGTTGCTTGGTTCTGAATCCAAAAAACTTGGTTCTACCTGTTTACTCAGTTAGAATCTAGTGTAAATACACTCCGTTCTCTACCATCCACAAATACCATCCAAATTTGGAGATTTTTGTTGAGAAAAAAAATGCAAAATATCAGAAATTTCAGAACAGATAAATACCTCATCTGTGTCTGACTGTAAGCTTGATTGATTCTGGTTTCGATTCCCAGAGAGAGATTCCTCAGCTTTACCAGAGCGAGGAAATGATAAAAAACTAAATATAAATCATTTCCTGAGTGGAATCTGACTCATAAGCTTATAGTCACATTTAGCACCACTGTAAATTAATGATGGTCTTTATCATGATTAATGATTACTCCACATTTTTAAAATCCCACGTCTTCATCCTGCCTTGCGGTTAGAGGGTTATTTCGGTCGACTGAACAAAAGGGACGGTAACATTGGATTCGCGTGGATAAATTGGTACCAGACCAATGCGTTATGTAAAAGGATTTCATGAATTCTTTGGTACATAAAGCGGTATTTGAACCCACGACTCTTGAAAGCTTTTAAGTGCTGTAGCCAATTACACTATATGTTCTTATTGAGCTATATCGTAATTCATAAACGCTTGTTGCAGCTTATTTTTGTAGTTAGCATCTCTGCTATTCAAAAATTATTTGTTATAATTTGTCTAGAGAGAATGCTATCTAATGAATAGTTTAATGTATTATAAAGTGTACATTATGTATTAATTGGCGGAGTTAGTAAACGCCACGCAGAAATAAAAAAAAATAAACATAAGTAAATACTTATATTGTAGTTTATTATTTACATACATACATAACTTCACTGTATCCCGCATATAACAGGGTAGGCAGACGGAACCTAGAGTTAAGACACTCCGTTCCCCATTTTCCACCGAATTGAGGCATTGCGTGCTGAGTGGCGGAACTCAACGCCGCGCTTTTGCCTTGTTACCAAATGCAGGAAATGAACAATTTCATTTCCTGGAGTAGGAACCGAATCCACAACCTGTCGCGTTTACAGTCACACGCTTGTGCCTCTGCACCACGACAGACGTATTTATTATATTTATAAGTATATATTGTAGTTTATTATGGTTTTGTGGTTCATCTTGACATTTGCTGATACGAAAATTGATATTTCAAGCATCATTAACATCATTAACCTGATTTTTACCCAATTTCAAATAAGGAAGAGGTTCTCAATTCGTTCAAGTTTTTTATGTGTGTTGCTACTGCATAGCTTTTTGCTGGATAAAAGAATTTTGATGATTCTTTTTTTTCATATATAGTATACTTCTGATGTGGTCTTATTTAAATTTAGTTAAGACTTGACGAGTAGTTCTCGAGCTATTCGACATATTTTAACTTTTTGGTTGAAGTCAAAGAAATCGAATTTGGTCTTATTTCTTCTTCTTCTTTTCTTTATTTATTATTACTTATTCTATCCCAATGGGAGTATATCAGAAACATTAGTTATCATATAAAAAAGAACCAACAAAATTGGTAGCAGTTGGACAGATAACTTCCTTTTTTTTTTGAAATCTGTTAGAAACCACAAGTATTAAATATTGAAAATTGACAAAAAATCGTGATGAATGAAACTGTCAAATCCATGACATGAAAAGTTCGCGGCTTCTCATATAAACCTAATGTAAAAGCCTTCTCATAAAATATATTCATGTTTTTTGCCTTTGTAAGAATGTTTTTTTTTTCTTCTTACGATAATTTACTAAATATGGAGTTTAGCAGGTTTATACTGAGCCTTCGATATGGTTCTTTACAAATCTGATATTATTCATATATTACACGATTTCCATACAATATCATGATAAATTACTTTTAAATTGATTTTATTGTAATAAACATATATATTTATACCGATTAAAAAAAAGGGAAAGTTCTCAATTTGAGTGTATATTTATCTGTATGTTACCCCATTAATTTTTACTGGGTGAACCAATTTTGATGACTTTTTTTAAATGATAGCTATATATATATTTTAAATGATACCTATAATACTTTGATGTAGTTCCATTAAAGTTAAGTTAAATATGACGATCTGAGTAGTTTTTGAGTTGTTCGTAATAATTTTACTTTTTAGTGTAGTTTTGTAGTAGGTTTCTTTTTGGAAGTCATATTTCTTTGGGCACGTTAGGGAAAAATTATGAGAGTAATTTCGTCTATCGTCACGAAAAACCAACACCATGAAAAATGGAAGAAGTCTGTCAGTTTAATATACAGTTTTATAGATTATTACATTGATAAGTCAACATTTTAATTTTTAAATGTATTTAATTAGATAATTACATAGCTTCACGCTGTATCACGCATATAGATGGGTAGGCAGAGGGAGCCTAGTGGTAAGACACTACGTTCCCCACTTCGTTGAATTGAGGCATTGCGTGCTGAGTGGCGGAACTCAGCGCCGCGCTTTGCTTTTTTACCAAACCCAGAATGGAACCCACAGCCTGTCACGTTTACAGTCGCACGCTTGTGCCTCTGTGCCACGACAGGCGTTTAATTAGAAAATGCGTTATAAAACTTTCCTTGAAATTCAAAATCAAAATATTCTGTATTCAAGTAGGCCATTACAAGCACTTTTGAATCGTCAATTTACAAAGGTGTCAGTCATGTCAGTCCTAACGGAAGCTACCAGTATAGTATAGCTTCAGTATTTTAAATACCTTTTTTTCTATTGTTAGTGTGTGTTATCAGAGTGGGAAAACCAAATGCTATTACTAGGCACACTTCAATAGCCTAAGCTGTGTTATATCATAATAACTAATAATATAATATAACGAGAGCCAATATCATATCTTTAGAAACCGATATATCTAAATATACATATATACCGACTATTGTGTTAAACAGACCAAAGTAAACATCCTGTACCCTGAATATTGCAATAACATGTAAATAGCCACACGTATTCATAGGAACGTGGTTACCATTTTTATTATATATGTATGTATGTTGTATGTGGTAAGAAACATGCTGTTTTAACCGATTTGCAAAAAAGGAGGAAGTTATCAAGTTTGACTGTTTTTTTTCATGTTTTACCGCATATCTATTTACTGTACTTACTTACTGGCTAGTGATTTTAAAGTCCCGTTTAAATTTGGTTAAAAGTTTTTGAGTTATTCGTAATTTTAGATTTTAGTGTATTTTATTTAAAGTCGGTTTTCTTTTTTTGTTAAAGTCTAGATTGCTCTACACTGGAACCATTTGTAGTATAGGGTCAGCCATTGAGCGCGGCTATTGATAGAATTATTAACAAGATCACAGTAACATTAACTGTATATTTTTTTTAATTTTAGGGGTCAGAGCCCCCTAGTATCACAAAAATAATTTTAATACACATAAAAACAGCCGAATTGAGACCCACTTGCTTTATTTAAAGTCGGTTAAAAATGTCAGTATTCTCAACCCTATAGGAACCTACTATTTGCTCTGGAGGAACTTCAAATTTAAAAAAAGTAACTAAAACTTCTTTTGTATATATTTTGCGTGACTGTAAGTTAAGGTGGATAATACTACACGGAATATTTTTAACAATCAGCATTTACTCATTAAGCCGTGAACAACACGCATACATGAATTTACCATTAAAATGTCTTCATTAGGTACACGATAATTATATGATAGAAAAGCAGCTACAAACTTTATTACCCACAGCAAGGTAGTCAAGAGAACCTAGTGTTAAAACACTCCGTTCTCCGCTTACGGTAATTCATTTAATAAATACTGAGAAAACAGTGAGAATATAGTAAAGCCTGTCGTGGCGCAGAGGCACAAGCGTGTGACTGTGAGCGCGACAGGTTGTGGGTTCGATTCCCACTCCAGGAAATGAAATTTTTCATTTCCTGGGTTTGGTAACAAGGCAAAGCGCGTTGTTGAGTTTCGCCACTCAACATGTAATGCCTCAATTCGGCGGAAAGTGGGGAACGGAGTGTCTTAAAACTAGGTTCCCTCTGCCTACCCTGCTATATGCGGGATACAGTGTGAAGCTGTATGTATGAGAATATAGTGTTTTTGAAACATTATTCGCTTTTTAACGTCCGAAAAAAGTGTATTAACAATTTGACGGTTTTTTTGTGTGTTACCTTTTTTCATAACTTTTTACTCGGAGAACCAATTTTAATGACGCCAGGTTTTTAAGCTATTCATATTTTAAATAATCATATTCTTTAGTGCGCTTTATTTAAAGTTTTTTGTTAAAATTTTAATTATAAGGTTTTTAAATAATTTTGAAAATGAAAAAAAAAGAAAGAGTACTTTAATTCAGAACTAGATATATTAAATCGAACAAAATGACTATACCCTTTTAGTTTAACGTTAGCGAAACTACAATCGCTTTACAATCTAAAATATTGTATTGTATCCAAAGAAATTAATAGTTTGAAGAAGCTTTTAATTTGGATGATTTTACAAAATTTTCATGTTTTGTATAATACTAAAGCTACCGTTGCGTGATAGAGTAAGATAGGTAGGTAAAGTGGTCGAAACGTCGGGTTTCCCAATATGTATTTCCGGATACTAAAATATACTAGATTAATCCGGTTAAAATACTTTCTTTTAATATTGTATTGTAACTAAAGCAGCTAAAACTTTACGGTCATTTGTAAGCACACATAGTTTTAATTTGATAATTGTATTATAAAAAAATTTAATATAAATATTTGTTTCTAAGGGCGATTTGTTCCTCCTGTGGCGCAAAGGCACAAACGTGCGACTATAAACGCGACAGGTTATAGGTTCGATTCCATTCCAGAAAATATAAAAGCTTAGTATTTTCATTTCCTGGGTTTGATAACAATGCAAAGCGCGACGTTGAGTTCCGCCACTCAACACGCAATGCCTCAATTTGGCGAAAAGTGGGGAACGGAAAGAGAATAGAGTGTAACACTAGGTTCTCTGGTTCCCTCTGCCTACCTCCTACAGCGGATGGGCAAAGAAGTAAAAAGCTTAAATATAGTACAAATAATATGTACAAAAATCGCGAAATCAAAGACCTCATTAAATATCTTTCTACTTTACATATAGCATAGCATATATATATATAGCAGCATATACAGCATATATATATATATATATATATACATATATACATATATATATATATATAAGCAGTTATATATATATATATATATATATATATATATATATATATATATATCAAAACTATATATAAGAAATATATTATGTGATAAATCCCATTTGCTTCTTAAAACTCCCAATTTAGGCAGCCTCTAGTGTAATTAACGCTGAACACGTGCGTTGGGTTCTCGTCGTGTACCTTTGGATCGTTAGCTTAAACCGTTAGTTAGTAAATTGTTAATAGGTCGTCGTGGTGCAGTAGAAAATGGGATTTCACGGTGGTATATGTGGCGATAGTTATGGGTTCGATTTTGATTTGGAAAGACGATTGTATCAATGCTTGTTTTTAACGCTTTGTCTCATAAGATAGAGCGCAAAAAACGTGAAAATAGAATATTTGTCTTTATGTCTTTATTTTTCTTTTATGTAAGATATATTATATTGGCTATTTTCGCCCGCGGCCGCCTGCGTAGGAACACGGTTACATTGCGTGACGTGGTAAGGAGTAGCCTATAGTCTTTTCCAAGGTCTAGACTATTTGTCATTTTTTTTTTCGCGATAAAAAGTATCCTATGTCCTTTCACAAGTTCAGTTCTACCTTCATACCGAATTTCATCAAAATCGGTTCAGTGGCTTAGGCGTGAAAGCGTAACAGACAGACAGAGTTACTTTCGCACTTATAATATTAGTAAGGATTGTCTTTTTCATTAAATATGCATTATCGGATTATGGAACTATTATCTTATGATAACAATTACAAATAATATTATCTTCGTATTTATTTGTTTTATTGCTATTCGAGGCCACAGTGGTGAAGTGGGACAGCGTCTGACTCGGTGGTTGTGGATTTAATTTCTTTTATTTTTTTTTGTTTAACTTCACGCTGTATCCCACATATAGCAGGGTAGGCAGAGGGAACCTGAGAACCTAGTGTTAAGACACTCCATTCTCTTACAACAATTCCGTTCCCCATTTTCCGCCAAATTGAGGCATTGCGTGTTAGGTGGCGGAACTCAACGCCGCGCTTGGCCTTGTTACCAAACTAAGGAAATGAAAACACTAACATTTCCTGGAGTAGGAATCGAACCCGCAACCTGTCGCACGCTTGTGCCTCTGCGCCACGACATGCGTTATAATTAATAGCATAATTTCTTTTTAACGAATATATAGTCATAATAATATATGAAATAGAAAATAATTTCTTAATTTTCACAGTTTCACTTCTATCATGTGGGATATATAGATATATTTTATGCAATTATTTATATTATGTATTTTAGAAAAATAATCCCAAAAATATATACAAATAAATCTGATTCAAGCTTCCCCGCACAGCAAGATAATCAGAGAGAACCTGAATATTCTGTCAAGACACTCCGTTCTCCACTTTTCGCCCAATTGCATGTGGCGGAGGAGTTGGCCAGGGGCGGAACTCAACGCCGTGCTTCATACCAAAGCGAGGAAATGATAATAATTTAAATATAATGCGTGAATATTATATTATTTTTCAAATAAATAAAGTCCACTGTAAAATTGATGAAAGCTTTTCAGTTAGTATTAAGCACCAAACCATGTCATAGAGCCAGTCAAGTGTACGACGTCTCAGTTCACACTCCATTTGCGCACAAACCGACCAGCGACCTAGAAATATTAAACTTTCAAATATAAACGAATTTTATATTCGCATATTTTTAATAAGGACTCGTTGAAATATTGCCTGCATAACGCCTTGGCGCAGAGGCATAAGCGTGCGACTGTAAACGCGATAGGATGTGGGTTCGATTCCCACTCTAGGAAATGGATTTTTTCATTTCCTGGGTTTGGTTACAAGGCAAAGCGCGGCGTTGAGTTCCGCCACTCAGCACGCAATGACTTAATTCGGCGGAAAGTGGGGAACGGAGTATCTGAACACTAGGTTCCCTCTGCCTACCCTGCTATATGCGGGATACAGCGTGAAGCTATGTATGTATGAAAATTGAACGTATAGCAATTACGTTATAGAATAAGAGATAGAATATTTTATTGTGATTTTTAACTTATTTCCAAAAAGAAGGAGAATTCTGCCTAAAATTACCAGTAATAAAGGCCTGTCGCGGCGAAGAGGCACAAGCGTGTACTGTAAAGGCGACAGTTTGTGGGTTCGATTCCCACTCCAGGAAAAGATATAATATTTAGTATTTTCATTTCCTGGGTCTGGTAACAAGGCAAAGTGCGGCGTTGAGTTCAGCCATTTATCACGTAATACTTCGATTCGGCGAAAAGTGGGATACGGAAACGTTAAAAGAGAACGGAGTGTCGTAATGATTGGTTTTCTGATTCCCTCTGCCTATCCTGCTATGTGCGGGATACAACGTGAAGCTAAAAAAAACAATTCTTATATAAATTTGTTTGTGCTAACTTACGTACTACGTGCTCGTGAAAAAACAAAGTGAGTAAACTTTTAACCGACTTCGAAAAGGAAAAGATTCTCAATTCAACTTTAATTTTTTTAAGTGTTTTGTGTTCTTTTAACTTGGTAAACCAAATTTGATGTTTCTTTTTATATGATAGCTAGTGCTTCTAATGGTAAATATTTAGTAAAGATCGGACAAATAATTTGACTTCGAGTTATTCGTAATAATTTTACTTTTTACTTCACTTTATTTGAAGCTGTGTTCTTTTTTGTTAAAATCTTAATGATTCATGACCCACTTAAAGACTTCTATATACGTATCGTCTTAACCTTATTTTTATCTTAGAAATTATTAAATATAATTTTCTTATGATTTAAGAGCCTTCACTTACAACTGCACAAATCGCCTCATAGAAATGAAGATATACTGCATTACCTGTAATAAAACGAAATATATATTAAAATTTATATTGCAAAAAGCAAATAAAGGCTAGGATTCGAATGCAATTGCGTCTTAAATGGCAAATCACAAAGCCACGTTTTGTCTTACTTGTGCGGGGCAAAATAAAATATTTTTTTTAGCTTCACGCTATATCATGCATATAGCGGGATAACCAAAGCAAACCTGAGAACGTAGTGCTAAGACACTCCATTCTATTAAGATTTTACCTTTTTACCAGAGTGAGAAAATAATTATTAAGTTTTACTATTAATATCGATACGTGAAGCCAAAATGAGAACTTTATACACCTTTTTACGAAAATTACGCGGACGGAGAAGCATGAAACTTGGCACACTTATGATTTATATAGCGAGGGAGTGCACAATGAAATTATATATGTTTTTAAATAATGCATAAAAAAATTATTTAATTAATAAAATAAATGTTACAAACACTACCATGTTGTGACATCCATGTTTATATAAAGTGATATATACGTTGCTAGGTAACGCGTTATTAACGCGTCAACGGGGACACTGCTTATTATAAATATTTAAAATAATCATCCTCCAAACATGAATCGAACCTATAACCACATATACAGTCAGACGCTCCCACTGCACCACGCTCACTCATCAGTTTAGAAAAGTTTAATTCACTTAACATATACAAAGTCGCTTATCCGCTTATCTGCTTAACATACTGGTAATAAATAACGTGTAAAACAAAGCGATTACCGCTTATGCTGTGAGGTGTGAAGCGAAAATGAATGCGCAAGTTATATCTCGCGCAAAAGCTTTGTACCATACGTTTATCAGTTTCCACATTATTGACTTTTATAAAATGTTTTCATTTGATGACAATATTCATATAGTATTTCATGGAGAGACTTATTTGGATCAGGAAGTAACTTTTACTGTGATTAGATGGTGATGGGTGTGCAGATTTTCATAAGTAAACTATGTAATAATAAGAAATATAGTTATAAAATGCAATATACATTTAAAACTTTCTGAAGCAACGATTTTATATAAAACAACTTGTTACCCGCAATTTCATATGATGGTTATTTTTTTTTTTTACGAACAAGACACTCGATGGCAAGTGATCACTGCCGTCCACGGCCCCGTGTACACCTAAAGGAGCTATAGGCGTGTTGTCGGCGTTAAAGGTGTGGGTAGACGTGCTTTTTGAAGTTACCTACGTCGCTTCAACCTATAGTCATAATCGTATAGCACATTGAAGCAAGTTTGAAGTTGAGTGCTACGTATCCATTACTTTTTTACTGTAATAAATGCATAAATTAAAGATTCAACTGTAAAATGTATAATCTTAATTTTCTCTTTCGAAATACTCGCATTATCACTTAAAAAACAAAGAAAAACAACGCAAACAAATCGTAAAGAGGTTTTGCTTATCACCGGTAATTCCATCGGCATCCTAAATAACGCTTTCATCTCGTAGCCATAAAAATAAATTGAAATGTCACATATCTATACGTAATTGATCTTGGTTTTGAAACTGTCCTTTTTAGACGACTTCAAAAAACGAAAGATCGCAATTCAACTGCTTTTTATGTATGTTACTGCATAACTTTTTACAGGGTGTACCAATTTTGATGAATCTTTTGTACATGATAGCTATACTAGCGCTTCTAATTCTGATCCCATTTACATTTATTTAAAATTTGACGAATACTTTTTGAGCTTTTCATAATAATTACATGTTTTTTTGTGCATTTTACTTGATATATAAATTTTAATTATTAATTTATCTTTTGTTATCAGTGGAGTGGCGTGATTTATCTTCACCTTATTATCACTTAGAGTAGCTTCGCGTTTTATCCCGCATAGCAAGGGTGGGTAGTAAGAGATAACCTAGTATCAACGCATTTTATTAATCGCGTATATTTTGGTATACTAAAATAAATTTTGGGAAACCTGACGTTGCGAGCACTACATTAGTCCGTGGTCACAGGTAGACTGAATCTTAAATATAATTATTACCTCCAATGGGAATCGAATCTAGAACCAATGCATTTACAAATGTTAAACCCACAAATGCTTCAACGAATAATGAATAGCAAATTTTATAAATTAAAACCAAATACAGAGATAAGGGGAAGACAGAATACCTTCACTTTAACGTTTTCGTTTTGTGTTCGAAGGAATGAGACGTTTTCCTAATACACTTTGTTATTACTAGGATTCGAATGAACGTAGAAATTATTTTGTTGGTAATTCCTGTGTTTTATATTCTAATACAACAATAATCTTATACTGTATGGATTTTTTATAACTTAGCTTTTAGCTGTTGAAGTTTTAATAAGGTAAGCCGGTAAATATGTAGGGAAGCCGGTATACTTAGAGAAGCAGCTGTTAGGATATTAAATTCTTTTTAGGGATCAACTTTGTTGACTTTGTTTTTTTTGCAAGTCATTCCTAATTTAATTATTAATATATATTAATTTTTTTTTAAATTTATTTTTTAATATATATATATATATATCCATTCGTATATATCTCCGGTATATAAGCGTGAGTAAGATCGTAAGTCGACTGGCAAGTAACATTTTTTTTAAATATTAATATTTATTTGTATTTTTTTTATTTGTATAGTAAGCATTAAAAAAAAATTAAACAGTCAAATAGGCGTAGAAGTTTTTTTTACCAAGTTCAATAAAAGGGGGAAAGCTCACAACAGACTGAATTTTTTATGTTACTGGATTAACAAATTTTAATCAAAATTTGTCATCAGAAATGGTTTAGCCAGTAAGAAGTTTAGTTTAGTTATACATAAAAAAAATCAAATTAATAAACCCTTTTTTTAAAATCGGATACAAATAATATTCTAATGAATCTACATTTAGAGATAGTAGTCAAAGTGATGTAAATATTGAAAGTAGTTGTGATGTAAGCTCTTAGCTGTCAGCCTCCATCCGACTCGTTAGACCGAATAATTAACGTAGCAGCGTCTCCCGTAAGTGCGAATCATTAATATTAAATAGCTTAAAGCAAGCTTATATTCAGTACCGTATAGCTTTTGTGAACATTCGTTATATAGCGTGAAGGTCATGTGTTTGAATCTGGTATGATTTTGGCATTCAAATCGTGATTAACTCAGCCAAACTGATGATTAAACTGGCCGAAATTCAGATGAAGTGTGTTGACTAGCGGAACTCAACGCCGCCGCCTTAATTTATATATAATCCATTTTTCAAAGCGCCGATCGAAAGCACAATGGCCTCTAATTTAATTTTTGTATTAGATTTTTCATATGAGCTATTTCGAAATGTATTCTGTTCGTTCATAATTGTTCCAATTATAGATTTCTTTTATTGAATGGCGGAACTCAACGCTGCCGTGTATTGTAAGTGCGAATCATTAATATTAAATAGCTTATAACAAGCTTATATTCAGTACAGTATAGCTATTGTAAACAGTCGTTATATAGTGTGAAGGTGGCGCATCATACAAATCATCTGATAATTAACTAAAAATTTCGGCTTCGCGCCTTTTCTTGTGTAACAGGATCTCCTCTTCATCATTATCATCTCCTCTTTTGTGGAAGTTGGTTAAAAATTACATTCTAATAATGCGGTTTCTAGCTTTTTCATGTATAATAATATCGGAGAGTATCTAGTGTCAAGACACTTCGTTCTCCACTTTCTGCCCGAAACCGAGATATTGGGCGTTGAGTATCAGAGCAGAAAAATGAAAGTACCGGTGACTAGCTATCGAACTGACGACCAAATTGATTATAGTAGACGGTGTCTCTGAGCCACAATAATTTTATTTTTACATACATAGCTTCACGCTGTATCCCGCATATAGTAGGGTAGGCAGAAGAAACCTAGTGTTGAGACACTCCGTTCCCCACTTTCCGTCGAATTGACACATTGCATGCTGAGTGGCGGAACTCAACGACGCGTTTTTGCCTTGTTACCAAACCCAGAAAATGAAAAATTCCATTTCCTGGAGTTGGGAATCGAACCCGCAATGTGTCGCGTTAACAGTCGCACGTTTGTGCCTCTGCGCCACGACAGGCGTTTTATTTTTTCATAGTAATTTGTAATTGTGGTCGTCTTTTGTTGAAAACAATTAAATTATACTCGCCTTAGTAATAGTTAAATATAACATGAATATATATGGTAAATTCATAAATCTTTATGTGTCCTCTTATCTTCATAACCTCAGACATAACCTCAGACCTAAGAATGATATACCGTTCTCTTCCTCACTTTAAGTCCATTTATAAATATTATTTATTCAATGGCGGAACCCAACGCTGCATATCTACCCAGAGGTGCAACATGTTTTTTTATTACAGAGATTTTTTCGACTAGGATTTGAACTGACTGCCACCTTAGATACATAATTATACCACTATAGTGACAATACAATTTAAATTTATACATTTTTCGCAACAAAATATCGGTTTTCTATGATACAAATGAAAATCCTTTATATTTAAAAAAAAATAGAGTGAATTTGTGTTAGAGGCAGCTCGCTATACACGGTTCAATGAATCGATTTAAACTTGCTGTAACTCGAAACTGACTGTCAAAGGTAATGAAACGAACACTTGTTGGTAGCGCTTCAAACGCTTGAATATTTTATACTAAAATATATAATTTTCGAATAAAATACAGTTTTTAAGTTGTGATGTCAGCTTTATGCTTTATCCAGCTATATACGAGGTGTGTTCAAAAAGTAAGGTGACTTTGTATTTTTAAGAAAAAATATTTATTTATTTATCAATATTTATGTTGTCCCCTTCAAAGTAATCCCCCTCAGATACAATACACTTATGCCAACGGTTTTTCCAATCGTCAAAGCACTTCTCATAAGCACTTTTCGGTATAGCCTTGAGCTCTTCCAGCGATGCAGTCTTTATCTCTTCAATCGTTGCAAATCTCCGTCCTTTCATAGGTCTCTTTAGTTTTGGGAACAAGAAAAAGTCACATGGGGCCAAATCCGGTGAATATGGTGGCTGAGGCATGATTGTGGTGTTGTTTTGGCCAAAAAATCTCTCACCAGCAAAGATGAATGATGAGCAATTTCGGAACAAACTTCGCTGACACACGTCTCATGCCCAAAACGTTAGAAAAAATTTCATGGCACGAGCCAAGCGATATACCAACATCCTCAGCAACTTCTCTGATAGTGATTCGACGATTTTCCAGAACAATTTTCTTCACTGCTTGAACGTTTTCATCAGTTGTTGACGTGCTTGGGCGTCCAGAGCGAGGCTCGTCATTGGCATCTTCCCGGCCATCTTGGAAGAGTTTGTACCACTTGTAAACATTTTTTTTACTCAGAACAGTTTCACCGTATGCCACTGTCAACATTTTAAGTGTTTCGGAGCACTTTATTTTATTTTTTACACAAAATTTGATGCAAATCCATATTTTTCGATAGCCTTTACGCCTCTCCCAACCAAACAAAAAATGCTATACACTTGAAACTTGGTACAGATGTTCGGGAAGAGTGTACCAACATAACAAAATAAAAAAATCGATAATCGAAAGTACGTTGCCCGCCAAATTTGAAAAGTCACCTTACTTTTTGAACACACCTCGTATAGCAGAGACAACCTAGTGTTGAGACACTCAGTTTTCAGAGAAAGCCAGAATTTTAGACATTGCGTGTTAAGTGACGGAACTCAATGCCGCTACTAGAACGGAGATTTGAAAATAATTTAAATTCCCACAAGCGGGAATCAAACCGACAACCAATCACGTTTACAGTTAGACGCTGTCGATAGCCTCAATGTTGTGAAAAATAAAATCTATTAATGAGGCCATAGTGTTGTGGATTCGGTTCCCACTCGAGGATATCATTATATTTAAATTATTTTTATTTCCTTGCTCTGGTTAGATGAAGTATGGCGTTTAGTTCCGCAACTCAATATACAATGTGTCGTTTTTATGTGATTTAAGAGGTTACTTAATACGTCATCCCTACATGAGCAGAAAGTAGAAAACTAATGTTGTTTTCAATGTTTTATATTATTTTCAGCTTTAAGCTTATCCTACGGGAGGGGCAAGACCGATCATCGTGGAAGTCTCTCGGGGAGGCCTATGTCCAGCAGTGGGCGTCGCACGGCTGAAAAGACGACGATGACGACGACGACTATAAGAAAGAAAGTGTGAAGCTGCCTTTTTTTTAGTTTTTAACTTTTTATTTGCGGCAAACTTCCTTTCTAACGACGTTAAAGTAACTTAAATCATAGAAGGAACTCCAAAGTGGTTTTGAAATTTTAATAAGGTAAAACTACTAGGTACCTTGTTCAAATAAAATTCATATTTAAGTGCCCCTTTTCCATATACATACAAGCTTTTCCCTTTCCTTTAATATACATATTGATCCTTTCTAGCATTAAAATGTTAATTTAAAGCTAAATGATATTTTAAATTTACTGTAAACTAGCTCTAGTAACAAAGCAAAGCGTAAGTTCCGCCATTCAGCACGCAATGCCTCAATTCCGCGGAAAGTGGGGAATGGAAATGTTAAAAGAGGACGGAGTGTCTAAGCATTAGGTTCTCTAGTCTAGTCTCCCTCTGCCTACCCTCTTATGTGCGAGACACATCGTGAAGCTAGAAAAAAATGGTTTTCTCGTTTTGGTAGATACTTCAAGAAATCCTCTCTTGCTCCCCTACATTCTCCTAGGCTATTCGCTTACATGTCAAATTTCAGTTTTCTACGACAGGTAGTTTTACCTGTATATTGTCTGTGAGTCACTCAATAACGCAAGCGTGATATATAGAGATATATAGAAAGAATTTATGGAAAAAAAACTAAGCAAAATTTTAGCACAACTCAAATCTAGTCACATTTTTGTGAAAAGCGTTTTCTTTTTTCGAATAAAAAAATAACATAGTTTAAAATTGTAGAAGAAATATTTTCATTGTTTTATTCCACATACATACGTAACTTCACGCTGTATCCCGCATATAGCAGGGTAGGCAGAGGGAATCTAGTGTTAAGACACTCTGTTCTTTCCGCCGAATTGAGGCATCGTGTGCTGAGTGGCGGTGGTGTTACCAAACCCAGGAAATGAAAAATTCCATTTCCTGGAGTAGGAATCGCACCCAAAACCTGTCGCGTTTACAGTCGCACTCTTGTAATATTAACCTACATAGAATAAACCTATTTTACCCTTTATGTCACATAGTAGGGTAGTCAGAGAAAATCTAGTCTCTAAACCTAGGCGCTCCATTCTCTTTTTCGCCCAAAATCAAGACATTGCGTTTTAATTGACAGAGCTCAACACCGCGCTTGTCTTACTGTAGCGAAGAAATCTATATATAAATACGAGTACTTAAAGCAAAAACTTTGGACTCCTTTTTACGAAAATGACACGGACGGATCAGCATGAAACTTGGCACTCTTATAGTTTATATAGCGAAAAAGTGCAGATTGATAGTATCTTTTTACAATATTACATAAAAAATATATAAAATTAATGAAATAAATATTACACACACTACCATGGTTTGACATCCATGTTTATACAAAGTGACATATACATACGTTGCTAGGACGCGTTATTAACGCGTCAACGGGAACACTAGTAAAAATAATTACTCTAAGCGGACCCCACAATCAATCATATTTACTGTTAGAGTTATAAATGTTTTCAAATATTATAAAATAAATCCATATTTATGCCTACAACCTCATATACTTGTTTGCTTAATTTAAGTACTTAAATCGAGAAGAGCTCGTGAATAATTAACATACTGCGTGCTTCATAAAACAAACTCATTTCATTTTAAATTATGAAATATCTTTTAATTGCTACTACTAACCTGTAAAAACCTGTCTAACATAACTGTCGCAGCACAAAGACACAAGCGTGTGACTGTAAACGCGACAGGTTGAGGGTTCGATTCCCACTCCAGGAAATGGAATTTTTCATTTTCTGGGTTGGTAACAAGGCAAAGGGCGGCGTTGAGTTCCGCCATCCAGTACACAATGCGTCAATTCGGCGGAAAGTGGGGAACGGAGTGCCTTAACACTAGGTTCCCTCTGCCTACCTTGCTATATGCGAGATACAGCGTGAAGCTATGTATGTATATATGTAATAAAATATAATTACAACTCTTTCTTTCTATTTTCGGTTCGGAGTTCTCTTAGACTAATCTGCTATGTGGGAAAAATCATGAAAGTCAATGACCGTGCTAAATTTCGTAACGTAACGCCTTATTTTGGTACTTTTTGCTTTTTTCTTTGTTCATTATATTTATATTCAAAATTGGTAAGATTAGAAACCGCAAATTTGCAATAATAATGTTTGAATATATATATATATATATATATATATATATATATATATATATATATAGAAACTATTTTAACCGAGTTAATCGCGTATATTACAGTATTCGTAAATACATGTTTCGGAAGTTAGTAGTCAGAAACCAAAAATGTATGGCAAAAAATCCGGTTAAATACATATACAGCTTTACGCTTTATCGTTATTAACTTTACAGCAGGGTAGTCACATAGAACGTAGTGTTAAGGAAACTCCTCTAGATTCCATCCGAGTTCGAAACGATGCGTGTTGAGTGGCAGAACTAAACTCCATGCTTTGTTATACCAAGGAGGAAAAATGGGGATAATTTTAAATATAAACATTTTACCGGGGAGAAATCAAACAACCCATAACCACTCGTGTTTACAGTTAGAAGCATTGCACCACGATGGCCTTTAATTAAAATATATATGAGTTAAAAAAACATATATATATATATATATATATATATATATATATATATATATAT
>JAKGSA010000288.1:35036-101363 GCA_033558755.1 Philaethria dido
TATATATATATATATATATATATATATATATATATATATATATAATGTTCCAACATATCATCTTTTTGTGGACTTTAAAGCTGCCTACGACACTGTGTTGCGCCATAAGCTTTACGCCGCTATGATCGAAATGGAGGTACCCAGCAAGCTTGTCAGACTTGTGAAAATGACCATGAGGAGAACGCAGAACTGTGTACGAGTGCAGAACGAAACCTCACCGCCCTTCACCACAACATCTGGTCTAAGACAAGGCGACGCACTAGCCTGCCTTCTCTTTAATGTAGCCCTCGAGAAATGCGTCAGAGATGCGCAACTAGAAACATCTGGGACAATATTTTATAAATCTGACCAGCTCCTGGGATATGCTGATGATCTGGTCTTAATATCACGTTCCAGGGCCCAGCTATGTTCCTCTTTCGTGAATATTAAGCGCGCATCGTTGCAGATGGGACTAACTGTCAACAACAGTAAGACCAAATATCTGGAAACACCTAAACCCAGCTCACATCAACCAATTATTATGGAGGACTCAGAATTTGAGGGGTGTGAGAACTTTGTATATCTGGGCTCAATGATCACGAGTGATAACGATGTGACCATTGAGATCAAGAGACGGACAATGCTCGCAAACAGATGCTGGTTTGGTCTAATTAAACACCTTAGATCCCGTCTACTAAGCAGGAGCACGAAACTCACGCTGTATAAAACGTTAATACGCCCCGTTCTCACCTACAGCTCTGAGACATGGGTCCTCAAGAAGAAGGACGAAGATGCCCTACTGATCTTTGAGCGTAAAATACTAAGAAAAATCTTCGGCCCCATCTGTGAGGATGGTTCATGGCGGATACGATATAACCATGAACTTTACGACCTGTACAGGGACCCTAACATCATACAAGTCATCAAAATCAGTAGACTGTCCTGGCTTGGTCACATACATCGTATGGATAACAACAGGGTCCCTAAAAGTCTGCTTGAGTCAAACCCAGATGGCAAACGCAAGGTTGGAAGACCTAAGCTTAGGTGGCTTGATGGAGTAACCAAAGACCTCAAGACCTTAGGCTTCAAAAACTGGAAGAGAGCGGCCTTGAATAGAGAGGAATGGAATAAAGCGTTGAAGGAGTCTAGGGCCCACCGAGGGCTGTACGGCCACTGATGATATATATATATATATATATATATATAGCTTCGAAATGTAGTAATAATAATTAAGATTTTAACAAAGAAATGACTTCAAATAAACGCATTAAAAATATATTAAAAACAACACAAAAAGTAAAATTATTACGTCTGATGTTACCTAAATTTAAATGGGATTACATCAGAAGCACTAGCTATCATATAAAAAAAGGATTATCAAAATTGATTCACCCAGTAAAAATACAGTTGAATTGATAACCTCTTTTTTTCGAACTCGGTTACAAATCCATTAAATTCATTTCTATGGTGAATATTCCGAAATAAAGTTCCCAACTAACTTTGTTTCTAAGTTTAGGAGAAATAATGGTTAATTCAGACATTTATAAATTAATTAAGAGAGTATAAATCTATGTCGACGTTTAAAAGCTTAGAGATTGCTTAACTTGATTATGAAGGAAGCTTCCCTCCTTGGAATTTTAATGTTACGCTCTCGAGTACGAGCTTTATTTTGAAAATGTTAATTTTTAACTATATTAATTATGTTTTCTAATATAACTTTTAAGGGGGATTGGAAGATTTCTTGGCGCAGTGGTTAGCGTCTATAAGTATATGGAATTAGTTGTAGGTTTGATTTCCTCTAGGGCAATATTTCTAATAAAATTTTTGGTAAGACAAAGAAGTAAGAGAAAAAGCATGAAACTGGTAGAAGTTTTGAAATGTTAACTTATATTTTCACTCATGAAATTAATGATAATGATCTTATTCAATCCTTTTCAGTCTTCTACAAAGAGATGAATTTAAAACTGCAAAGCTGAACTTAATGAAAAAAAAATAAGAATATGAATTTGAATAATTAAAAATGAATTTGAAGTTCAAAATCTATCTATCATACTGAGGGACAGAACTACGTTATTTCAACAAATTTTTTACCAACTTCAAAAAAGGAGGTTCTCAATTGGACTGTATTTTTTGTGTGTTACACCATATTTTTTTATTGGGAGAACCGATTTTGATGAATTTTATAATGTTGTGGTCCCATTTAAATATAATAATTATATAGTGAATTATTTTAAGTCGTAGAATTTTTAAAAATATTTTATATAAAATCCTACAAGAGAGTATGAAAAGGAACATCTATCTATCGCCTGACGTGCTACGCGTACGTGACGTCATTTATAAAGTTATCGCCTACGAGCCTCGCTACGCCAGCGCTACGACACTGTTAGACTAAGTGACAGATGTTGAAAATGTAACTTTACCCTTTATTGTAGTGTCCCCATTGACGCGTTAACAACGCGTTGTCTTTAGCAATGTATGTATATGTCGCTTTATATAAACATGGGTGTCAAACCATGGTAGTGTGTGTAACATTTATTGTATTATTTTATATACTTTTTATGTATTATTTATCAAAAATATTAGCATTCTGCACTTATTGCACTATATGAACTATAAGTGTGCCAAATTTCATGCTCCTCCGTCAGCGTAATTTTCGTAGAAATGGGTACAAAGTTTTTGCGTCACGTATTTATGTATAGATTTTTTCACCAACTTCATAAGAAAGAAGTACTCAATTTGACTGTATTTTTATAGCATGAATTTTTACTGGGTGAACTAATTTTGATGATTCTTTTTTTATATGATAGCAAGTATTTCATTTGTTGGTGTGGTTCCAGCTAAATTTATTATAGTTAAGATCTGATGAGTTGTTTTAGAGATATTCGTAATAATTAGAATTTTTAGGTTATTTTATTAAAAGAATTTTTTTTGTAATTTTTTTATTATTTTTATGTACTTTTAAAAAAGCAAGTAAGTTATCAATTTATAAAAAAATAATAACGGAAAAAGAAAAAGCATTGTGTAACCTCAATTAATATAATATATTTCTTTACTTCTAAATATAATAAACAGCTGTTCTTTAATTTTTGCATAAGAAAGGAATAAACATGTAATGATCTATACTCACAAACTTCTGCATTTGTAATATTAATAGGATAATGGACTGGACTGTTTGAACGTTAAATGTACTTACAATTAATTCTCCTCGCCTTTCTAGCATATTGCGTAAAATTAAAAAAAACAGAAGTGTCAATTTTATCAATCGCTCCCTATACTTTAACTGCTATCGCTTGAATAACATTTAAAGGCTTAATGTCATTGGACACGACACGTTATTGTGTAGAATATTGTTCCTATAAAGCAATATTGTCGTTGTTGTTAGCACTTTCACGTCTTTATATTTATTTTCTCGCTTTTCCTTTGTAGCAGTAAGAGAGTGGTAAGAGAGAGTACGCTCACTCTCAAGGAGTGCCAAGACACTCCCTTCTCTATTTTCCATTCGAAATCAAGATTGATTTAAAAGTGACGTTACATATCTAAGAACATTTGGAGTATCAATACCTATCTAACATCACCTTACTTATATAAATCGGTACAGGGGCTTGAAAGATATGAGATAAAAAAGAATATTACAAATATACACGATACGCGCAAAAAAAATAACCCTCCTCTGACAGTCGGGTAAAGATATTATTAACTATAATCATACCTTACGTAGTACCCATAATCGTTCAGGTTAAGCTAAATTTCTAATTCGATAACCGACTTTTAAAAAAAGGAGGAGATTCTCAATTAAACTGTATTATATACGTGTGTTAGGATCAAAAAAATCAGATAGAATTAGAAACACCGAGCTCAGAGCCAAAACAAAACTAATGGATGTACTATAAAAAATAGACCAACAAAAATGGAAGTGGACAGGGCACATGATGCGAGACACGAAAGGCAAGTGGAGCCAAGCCATTAAAGAGTGGTATCCAAGGGATGGCAAGTGAAGTCGAGGGAGACAGTATACTAGATGGGAGGACGAAATTAAACTGACTGTAGGACCAAACTGGAGGAGGGTCACTCGTCGACTGGCCTTTGCCAGGAGGCACGCCGAATGCAGGGACATTTTATAGTTTTTTTTTAATGTAAAATATTTCAAACCTAATTTTGGAATAAAAGGGCTTATTATTATTATGTATCTCGTTACAGGTTCTCGGGTTCAAAGGAACTCTGTCCTTTGGATGGCTTGCGTGGGGACACAGGTCCAACACGTAGAGGCCCCTTTGAGACAACAATATTTTTAATCTGACGCATAGACCGGGATTCATCTCTGAGCAACCATAGGTAATTGCTCAAAGATGGACACCGGTCAATACGTAGGAGCTATGGAACATATGGAAAACTAAAATAGGGCTATGGAATGGAGTTTGGATGGACTAAGTACTGGGCTATTGATTGAGACTACCAGACGTCCGCCTTTTCAACAGTCTCAAATTGAAAGGTTAGCGGACGGTGACTCGCCTCCCACTAGATGGGCCCCCCCAAAACGGCGTAATGCCTCGGGCGCAACATCGGTGTGGTCGGCTAAGGGTGTCGAGAGGTGTGCACCGGTTTCACCATCGCGAGAGTGCTCGTGAGCGGGTTTCCCCGTTATTACGCAGATTAAGCACTTCCACCCGCACAAGAGCTATATAGCTCTTGTGCTCCACTCTGCCGGCCAATGAAGGCAAGCCAGAGGCGGGGGATAAATTACAATTTCCCTCTAGAGGTCTCAGGTCCGTGGGGTCGCCACTCCCCAACAGCTCGCCACAAGCTGCCCTGCGGGCTTATTATTATTATTATTATATACGTGTGTTACCGCATAACCTTTGACTGGGTGTAATAATTTTGATGATTTTCTTTAAAATGATAAGATTCTGATCTGGTGATCTGACGAGTAGTTTTTGAGCTATTCGTAATAATTGTTGTGTTTTGTATTTTCTTTTTTTTTTCCTTCACGCTGTATAATACATATAGCGAGTAGACAGAGGGAACTAAAGAACCTGATGTTAAGACACTTCATTCTCTTTTAACATTTCCTTTCCCCATTGTCTGCCAAATTGAGGCATTGCATGCAGAGCGAGGAAATGAATGCATTATTACATACTTTTTTCCTGGAGTGGGAATCGAACCCTAATGGGGCACAACCTGTCGCGTTTACAGTCGCACGCTTGTGCCTCTACCTAACGACAGGCCTCTATATAATTATTCTTTTTTTTTTAACTTCACGCTGTATCCCGCATATAGCGGGGTAGGCAGAGAAAATCTGAGAACCTAGTGTTAAGACACACCTTTCTCTTTCAACAATTCCGTTCCCCACTCTGTGTAAAAGATCCAATATATTTAAAATTCATTATATCATTCGACATTTACAACGAGGCACGATATTATTTAGTTACCCTAATTTAGTCGAGTAATTTAATAGGTAATAGCAGGTTAATGAGAGCTCTTCCCAAATTGCAATTTTGGTGAAGCGTTAATATAGTGCGGCTAATATGATTTTCATTCATAATAGCATACCATTAGTTTGGTTTAGTTCATATTTTGCTATGTAGGTACTTCCTGGTTAGATAAATTGCGGTGTTGAGCTACGCAAAAGAAAAGAATCATTTATAAAATCTTATTTTGTCTTTGTTTGCCTCTGGATTTGAACCAATACCAGATAGGTATATACTACGGTAGATATTAGTACTTCTTGAAAAAAAACTTTTTCCAGAAAGTGTATTTGAGAATAAAGTGAATAGTGTAAAATTTTTATTAAACGTTGTAATTTACTTACAGTGCTGCGGCCAAAATGCGAACACTATATATTGTGTATATTTCATTCTACCTCAAAATATTATTAAAAAGTATATTTATATAAGACAAGGGCAGAGGCACAAGCGTGCGACAGTAAACGAAACAGGTTGTGGGTTTGATTCACACTCCAGGAAATGTAAAATTTAGTATTTTCATTTCTTGAGTTTGGTAACAAGGCAAAGCGCGGCGTTTAGTTCCGCCACTCAACACGCAATGCCTCAATTTGGCGGAAAGTGGGGAACAGAATTGTTGAAACAGAATGGAGTGTCTTAACACTAGGTTCTCTGGTTCCCTCTGCCTACCCTGATATATGTGGGATACAGCGTGAAGTGAAAAAATATATATATAAGACAGTGGAGCACAGGCGGAGTGTCATTATATCTGTCTGGAAACATAATATATTTAACCGACTTCAAAAAAAGGAGGTTCTCAATGCAATTTTATGTATGTTGCCGAATATTTATTTACTGGGTAAACCAATTTTAATGATTCTTTTCTTATATCATAGTTAATGCTTACGATGTGGAATTTTATATTAAGCCAATTTTCTTTTTTGTGACAATCTTAATAATTATAACGTAATTATGAAATAACATTGTAGCTAATTTATACACATTTAAATTTATATATCTCTACAATCTGCTAAAAGATCTCTCTCTCTCTCTCTTTCTTTCTCGGTCTTTCTAAAACTATCAACAGTTCTATTCCAGCATGTATTGAAGGAACTATTCAAAATTGATTAGGTAAAGATAAACATGGAAAAAAGAGCCAAGTTCTATCTTAATAACTCATATATATGTAAAAACATAAACTTGTCGTCACTTAACATCGCCTTATTAACACTGACAAAGAGGTTTGCGTAGATCTTACACTGAATAGGGTTATTGTCAGTCGATTGAACAATCAACGTAATATGAACGAGAATTAGGTCAATTATTATCATAGGAAATTAAATCTTATGATTTAGTTATAAGGACTATAGTTCTTTAACATATTTTTGTATGAATACTTTCGAGTGAGTTGTAAACCGAATGGGCACTAAAGTAAGCGATAAAGCTAAAACACCTGCCCATATTTGTCTTCTTAAGTTACCTTTTAAGCTCTTTTGGTCTAGCACCAATGATGTTCAAGTGTTATCGTATGCAAGTACAAAGGGGGTAGGTTATTCTATTTTCTTTATTATTCATGGAAAGCATACAAATAAATTAGTGGTAAGTCTCTTAACTCTATACATTTCTAATTTTTCTTTAGATTCACGCTTTTCGTTTTCCGTTTCCGTTTCCGTTTTCCGAATTTAAGATATTGCTTGTGGATTAGCGGTGACAAGGCAAAGCGCGGTGTTTAGTTCCGCCACTCACATAATGCGTCGATTCGGTGGAAATTGTGGAACGGAAATGTTAAAAGAGGGCGGAATATCTTAACACGAGGTTCTCATTTTCCCTTTGCCTACCCTGCTATGTGCGGGATACAGCGTAAAAAAAAAGGATTTGCGTTTGAAGTTACATATTTGCTTGCCGAATAAACAAAAATAAACGAATCTACCACCGTCATCTATGCCGTCAGTAACTGGTTTTTCGACATCACGCTTTATGTGCATTGCAGGATAAACAGAACTTAGTGTTAAGACACTCCGTTCTTCTTTCTTTCACTTCGTTCTTTTTTCTACCCAAATTCAAAACATTACGTGTTAGAGATTAATGATTAGTGTAACTCAACAGCGCTCTCTGTCTTACCAGAGCAGGGTAATGAAGATCATTTGTTAATGAAGATTATTCCCCCTAATGGTAATCGAACCCCACGACCGTCGCGAGAGTCATACGCTGTTCCACTGCGCCACGACAGCCTCTATATATCGTCAGATACTTCCCAAATTGTACGTAATAGCGTCTATTCAATCTTAAAAACCAAATTTAACCTTTACCCAAAAAGGGATGAGATTTGCGATCCTTCTATTAACGAAAACGATTGATTTATACCTAAATCTTCTCATAGTAGAAAACGAATTTATTAAAATAGGCAAAACCATTGTGGCGCAGTGTAACAGGATTTAACTGTAAAATTAGTAGTTTGATTCCCAGTCGGGCTATGATTATGTTTAAACTAGCGTTGAACGTTGAGTTTCGTCACTCATCACGTGAAGTGTCTGGAAATGTGACAGAAACTAGACAATGGAGTGTCATAACACTAGATTTTCTTTGAATTGCCGTCGTGGTAGAGTGGAATAGCGTATGACTTTAAATGAGTGGTTTTGGGTTCGACTGTAAATGTGTGGTTATGGCTTCCGGCTATGAATATTTAAAAAAATATTTTGATTTTTTCGTTCTCTTAAGACAAAGCACGGCGTTGAGTTTCGCCGCTCAACACGCAATGTTTCGAAATTACATAGAAAGTGGGTAACGGAGTGTCTTAACACTAGATTTTCTCTGATTATCCTATTATATACGGGAGATGCGTGAATTTAATAATAAAATTTTTAACAAAAACACAAAACGAACTTCAAATAAAATGCATTATAAAGTACTAACACAACGTTAAAGTATTAACAAAAAGAGTCAGTCGATGAGGATCTCACCATAGTCTTAAGTAGTTTATTTAAAAAAAAAAAGAAACAAAAGGCACGGGCAAGTGCGAGCCCGTGGATGTAATTTTAACTCATAAAAAAAAAAGTACTAACCATCCCATCTTACCTAAATTTAAATAGTACCATATTAGAAGTCTAGCTATCATATAAAAATATAATCCTCAAAATCGGTTTACCCAGTAAAAAATTGCGGTAGCACACAAAAACAGTGAAGAAGAGAATTGAGAACCTTCTACTTTACGAGGTCGGTTAAAATACATTTATCTTCTACATTATATAGAAATCAACATTAATTACACAATTAAACAAATTAATGAAGTCATTAAATGTCATTAATAATATACTACGTTGGTTTTCAACGGACGGCACTAAACGATCTAAATAGTTTGGTACTCGTGCGGTTTCCGACATCAGTGGAACGTAATCTCAAATAAATGGATTTTGAATTGCTTTAAAGCAGCGTCACGTTTATCCCGCATATACACACAGAGTGAACCTAGTGTTGAGACACTCCATTCGCCGCTTTCCACCATAATTTAATTCCGCGCTTTGTTTAAAGCCTGTCGTGGCGCAGAGGCACAAGCGTGCGACTGTAAACGCGACAGGTTGTGGGTTGAACCCCATTTTTTCATTTCCTGGGTTTGGTAACAAGGTAAAACGCGGCGTTGAGTTCCGCTATTCAGTACGCAATGCCTCAATGCGACGGAAAGTGGGGAACGGAGTGTCTTACCACTAGGTTCCCTCTGCCTACTCTGCTATATGCGGGATACAGCGTGAAGCTATTTAGCTATGCTTTCACGCTAAAACTACTTAACCGATTATCACGAAACTTTGTACACATTTTCTTAGAGCTATTACATTAAAAAGGACATAGAATACTATTTATAATTTTTTTTTAAATATTTCAGCAATGTCAAAAAAAAATTGAAAATCTAGTTACTTGAAAACCTTCAAATTAACGCATATACGCAGTATACACTATCGTATAGTATGTAGTATTGACTACCATTTAGTAGTATGGATTGACCAGTGAGACCAGCGAGCGAAGCCGCGGGTAACAGCTAGTACAATATAAATTAGTAAAAGAAAATTTTAAACAATGCAAGCTTTTCGAAGCTGGATTACAAAATTCGTTTTTTATTCATTATAATTATTATTCTTATATTATCATGCTTAAACGAAATATAAGGAAAATGTTTATGAAGAAGATTTTAATGGTACAATCGTTATTATGATAAAAAAATACTCTTTTCTTGCGAATAAAGTCCCGAAAGATTTTCATTTTATCATGCCTTATCGCCCATAAGCGGGTAGTCAGAGAATCTAGTGTTTAGACACTCCGTTGTATACGCTAGAAAATGAGACATAGCGAGTTGAATGGCGGACCTCAACGCCGCGTTTTGACCAGAGGGTGAAAAATAGTTTTAATATAATATAACACCCCATAGTGGGATTAGTAGTTTCTTTTGATTTTTGAGGCCCCCGTGATGTAATAGGACATCGTCTGACTGAAGACGTGAATGATAGTGGATTCGATTCCCACTTGAGAAAATGATCATGTTAAGTTAATTTTATTTATTCTGTGCTATGCACTGCGATTCCAAAGAGGTTCTTACATTGATTTTTTTTTTTTAAGTATGTAAGTTAAACTTTTTACTGGGAGAAGAAATGCTTCTGATATAGTCTTATTTAAACTTAATTAAGATCTGTCAAGCAGTTATCTGTAATAATTCTACTTTTTAGTCCATTACATTTTGAGTTGCTTAAATTTTACATACATACATAGCTTCACGCTGTATCCATATATATAGCAGGGTAGGTAGAGGGATTGAGGCATTGCGTGCCGAGTGACAGAACTCAACGCCACACTTTACCTTGTTACCAAACCCAGGAAATGAAAAATTCCATTTCCTGGAGTGTGTCTCGAACCCACAACCTGTCGCGTTTACAGGAGCACGCTTGTGCCTCTGCGCCATGACAGGCGTTTTTAAATTTTAATTATTAAAATATATTATTATCCCAATCGTAGAGTCGAATTTTGTGGCCATGTTACACAAGTAAGCCGCAAATACGAGTAGAATACATAATTATAAATTAATCACTTCGTCTTAAACCTGAAACAAGTCTTTAATGTATTCTAGTTACAAACTAAATTGAGTTTAACCAAAATCTTACTTCAATAGATTTTAAGCAGCTTAGCAAGGTTTTTTTTTAACTTCACGCTGTATCCCGCATAAAGCAGGGTAGGCAGAGGGAACGAGAGAACCTAGTGTTAAGACACTCCATTCTCTTTCAACAATTCCGTTCCTTTCTTATCGCAGAATTGAGGCATTTCGTGTTGAGTGGCGGAACTCAACGCCGCGCTTTGCCTTGTTACCAAACCCTAAAAAATACTAAATTTTACATGGAGTGGGGATCGAACCCACAACCTCTCACATTTACAGTCGCACGATTGTGCCTCTGCGCCACGACAGGCTTAGCAAGGTAATAGAGAGAAACTCGTGTTAAGGGTTACTCTGCCCGTTTTTGATTCGAATTAAATTGCCTTGCATGTTAAGTGGCGGATTTCAACTCTGCGTTTTGTCTTTCCACAGCGAAAATATCATAATATATGTATTTTTTAATAATAGATAATTAAGTAGAAGAAAATTTCCGACTTTTCGCTAATGTATTAACAATACAGTTCCGCTTTCGAGGTCTATATCCGTAACAAGCGTGAATAAGTTGATAAACAGAAAATAAATACATTATATTGTAATTTTCTTAGCTTTACGCTTTGTCTCTAGCGAGAAAGTTAGAGAGAACGGAACGCCAAAAGCTACAGTCCCCGCATACTTCTTTCGCCTTCTCCAGTCATTTCTTCCTTCATACATGCCCTGCCAGGTGATAATTTAATAAAAAAAACAACTTCACGCTTTATCTCTTAGCAGAGTAGTTAGAGAGAACTTAGTGTTAAGACACTCCGTTCACCGCTTTCCACTATAATTCGAGACATTGTGCGATAATTAACGTATGGAAGTCGATGCCAGGCTTTTCTTGCCAGAGGGGAGAATGATATTAATTCCAATATAGTCATTGCTCCAAGTGGGAATCGAATTCACAACCAAACTTATTACAGTCACACACAGTTCCACTGCACCACGATGGTTTTGACCAATTTTATAATTTGCCTATATTACTTTAATAGGCCATTACTTCACTTAAAATTGAAACGCTTAAGAGTTTTAAGGTATTAAGGGTCGACAGGCCGGAGGCCAAAGTTAGTTACGAGTTATGAATTAAACTGAAGACTTGAGGCATTTCAAAAGTTGCGTTGGTCGTGCATAAAATGTATTTATCAATTTATACATACTAGTGCCACCGTTAACGCGTTATCAGCGCGTTGCCTAGCAACGTATATGTCACTGTATGACGCGTATAACGCCTGTCGTGGCGCAGAGGCACAAGCGTGCGACTGTAAACGTGACAGTTTGTGGGTTCGATTCCCACTCCAGGAAATGGAATTTTTCATTTTCTGTGTTTGGTAACAAGGCAAAGCGCGGCTTTGAGTTCCACCACTCAGCACGCAATGCCTCAATTTGGCGGAAAGTGTAATACGAAGTGTCTTAACACTAGGTTCCCTCTGCCTACCCTGCTATATGCGGGATACAGCGTGAAGCTATGTATGTATGTATGTATATGTCACTTTATAAACGTGAATATCAAACCATAGTAGTGTGTGTAACATTTATTTTATTAATTTTGTAGGAGGTTATTAAAACGGTCATTTCATAAATTAATTATATTTCACCGAAAAGAAAGAGTACTCGAAGAGACTGCTTTTCGCCTCGTAAGTTCTAACACGTAAAGAACACAGTATGAGTGGCGGCAACCATTTTATAGTAAAAGTCAAAAGACATACTAATTATAAAAGATTAGTTTTTGTATAATAATCAATTGACTATATATTAAACAATTTCATAATTTAACAAGTCAGTTGACCAACTATAAAATCAATTGATATTCCAACAAATTTAATATATTTTTTGTATGCATTATAACTTTTTTGTTAAATTCCATGCGAACAAAGTCGCGGGCACAGATAGGTCTTGTACATTAATATAATAATATAATCAAGAGGCGTGTCGGTATATAAATAGTGGGATATTTCTGTTGCGTACGCGCTTGGTTTGAAGCCAAATTGCGCTGAAATGGATTTTACTCGATGTTATGAATTTCAAGGTTGTAATTTTTAAATTTGATACAATTATTTTGTGAGCCATTCTTGTGTTTTACGCAGTAGTTACTTAGTAAGAAAAAGCTTCAGAGTGGTCAGAAAGAACGTAGTGTCAGGACACTCCGTTCACTGTTTTCTGCCTAAATTCGAGATATTCCGTGTTAAGAGGTGCAGCTCAACACCAAGTTTTAAATATAATCATATTAACCTGTCTTGGCGCAGAGACACAAACGTGTGACTGTAAACGCGACAGGTTGTGGGTTCGATTTCCACCCGAGAAAATGAAAATGTTAAATAAATACTTAATATTTTTATTTCCTGGTTCTGGTAATAAGGCAAAACGCGGTGTTGGGTTCCGCCACTTAGCATGCTATGCCTCAATTCGGCTGAAAATGGGGAACGAAATTGTTGAGAACGGAGTGTCTTAACACTAAGTTCTCAGGTTCCCTTTGTCGACCCTGCTATATGTGGGATACAGCGGGAAGTTAAAAAAATATATTAAATTAAATATAAACATACATTTACATTCATACAACTAATAATAATAATAAAATAAATAAACCACAGTGATACAGTGACATTTGACTATACAAGCAAGTTAGTTGTGGCTTCAATCGACGTCGGGAAATAATTATATGTAAACTTCACTTTCACTTCACGTTTAAATTTCACTTTCGCTCTCGTAAACTAAACCCGGCGTTGAGTTCCGCCACTCACAAAGATTTTTTTTTTAACTTCACGCTGTATCCCACATATAACAGGGTAGGCAGAGGGAACCAGAGAACCTAGTGTTAAGACACTCCATTCTTTTTCAACATTTCCGTTCCCCACTTTCCGCCAAATTGAGGCATTGTGTGTTGAGTGGCGGAACTCAACGCCGAAACAAAGAAATGATCAAATGAATCCATCATTTCTTGACTTCAGATCAATCACTGGAAACAATTGACAATTTTAGAAGCAAAAAGATTATTTTCAAAGAAAAAAATAACAAGTATTCTCATTAGTGGTCTAATAAAGGCCCAGGTTATTAAATGGGAAAGACTAAGGAGTGAGGCCATTCTATAGGCCGTTATGGTTAAAACAGTATTGTTAGACGCAAATGAATCGCGTTTTCTTTGAAAAAATGTAATTATCTTTCGCTTTTGTATTGAAAAACGAATAAAAGATTATATCTTTGTTATAAAATATGCTTACAATTTTTTTGATAGGAAGCTTTACAAGATGAACCAATCGTAGTTATTTTGTGTTTAAAGGTTAAATTTATGGTTTTAGTCTTTAACCGACGTAAAAATACGAGGTTTGCTTATTATTATGCTTATTATTATTATGCTTATGTATTTATGTATGACATAACTTTTAACGCCTGTCGTGACGCAGAGGCACAAGCGTGTACTGTAATCGCGACAGGTTGTAGGTTCGATTCCCATTCCAGGAAATGTAAAATTTTAGTATTTTCATTTCTTGGGTTTGGTAACAAGGCAAAGCGCGGCGTTAAGTTCCGCCACTCAACACGCAATGCCTAAATTCGGCGGAAAGTGGGGAACGGAATTATTATAAGAGAATGGAGTGTCTTAACACTAGGTTCTCTGGTTCCCTCTGCCTACCCTGCTATATGCGGGTTACAGCGTGAATTTAAAAAAAAACTTTTTACTATGTGAGCCAATTTTGATGATTGTTTTTTTTTTTTATATAATAGCTAGTGTTTGGTGGTCCTATTTAAATTTAATTAAGATCTGATGTACAGTTTTGGAGTTATTCGTAATAATTTTTCTTATTAGTGCTTTTTATGTAGAGTCGATTTTAATTATTGTGCATATAAATATTTTTTATATAATTGAGTTACATGTTTCATGTAATATGTATTTTGTAATATCTTGCTTGATTGATAGACTAAATTCTATGATATGATCATAGATTTTAATATAGGTACATAGCTCCGTTCTCCACTTTCCGAATTTGAAACATTGCGTGTCGAGTGATGAATTTAAACGCCTTGCTTTGTCTAATCAGAGCGGAGAAATGCAGACAAATTAAATATAATCATTTTCACAGCGTTCAGTTCCACCATTTGCCATGTAATATCTCGAATTCGAGGGAAAAGCTGCGAACCGTATGTCTTTATTAAGACATACGATCACATCAATGAGAACACAGTATTCTGTGTTCTCATTGACTACCCTGCTATGCGAGATATAGCATGATGATAATGAAGCTGCTTTTTTAAACATTACCCTAAATAAGCATCGAGCCCACAATCAATCGTACTTAGATTCAGTTCCACTGCGCCATGATAACCAATTTGACATACAAAAATAGTTAAAATGAATATTTTTATTACTTTACAGGTTTTTTACGCGAAAAAAAAATATTTATACATCAAAGCGATGCCAAGCGTTTGCCAAGTTCATTTATTATGCTGTGTACCCAAATAATTATATTGATATTCACCTTTTTTTTGTCAAAAATATATTTTAAACATGCTTAGAGGAAAATGCTTAATCATTCAATATATTTTTAACAAATTAACTTTTTTTTTCTCACTGAATAGGCAGATAGAACACAGTGCCGAGACACTCCGTTTTCCGCATTCTGCCAAGTTGCATGTTGAGTGTCGGAACTCAACGCCGCTTTGTTGCCAGAACGAGGTAGTTAAATAATAAATATAATCATTCCTCGGGTCTGAGAACGCCTGTCGTGACGCAGAGGCACAAGCGTGCGACTGTAAAAGTGACAGGTTGTGGGTTCGATTCCCACTACGAGAAATGGAATTTTTCATTTCCTGGCTTTGGTAATATGGCAAAGCGCGGCGTTGAGTTCCGCCACTCAGCACGCAATGCCTCAATTTGGCGGAAAATGGTAAACGGAAATGTCAAAAAAAACGGTGTGTCTTAACATAAAGTTTTCCGGTTCCCTCGGCCCACCTTGCTATGTGCGGGTATTAGCGTGAAGCTAAAAAAATATCTATATTAATTAAGAATTCTTGTATATATTTTAATACTTTTATCAAATAATGTTCACAGCAACTCTTTCAAATTGAATTGAATTGAATTGAAAGTACAAACGATACAAGAATATCGAATTTCAAGATACGAACAAACAGTTTGAGATAGACGAGGTTATTCTGTGAGAACTTTCCAAACTTATTTTAAGTCTGAAAAGAAATCGCTTCCTTTTGTTTCATGTAATTGTAGCACTTGTAAAAGACTAGATACTTGGTGAAATTGTATAATTATACATATACACTACCAGGCACTATAGCGAAGCGCTCATGTAACCCGATCCCCAGCTGCTTACTTCTTGTAAATTTCAATAGATTTGGGGCGGGATTATGGGTCGACTAAAATTAGAATTGCAACAAACAAGCCTAATAAAAATTATTAGATTGTAAAAAAAACTTGACAAAAACTTAACATACTATACCATGAAAATATATAATATTTTCGTCCTATATACCGTTTTCTTACGTCTGTATATCGTTTCACTAATATATATCAACTTCACCTATATAAAATTTTCACTCAGTCAAATTACACATTTTTTAAAAATTCTGACATATGTGTTATTTTTTATACATTAAAAGCTGTAATATTATAAAGTTTCATCTAAATTCGTTTAGTAGTTTTTCTTCGAAATAGTAACAAACATGTATCCGTTATGTCAGCAAAAATCTATCCATCTTCACAAAATGTTGCATTTACAATACTAGAAGATACTTGTCGTTATATTATACCCAAAATCTTTACAAATGATAGCCTATTATTCTTCTCTATAATCTATATAACTCTAAAGTTTCACTTATATCCGTTCAGCATTTTTTGTGTGAAATGAGAAAGTAACAAACATTCAATTATCCTTACAAACTTTCCCATTAATTGAAATACAATTTAATTGAATTTCTCACAACGTTTGAACAGGAAGAGAATTCCTTTCCAATGAGATACTAATTGTGTAATAATTTAAACTGTTGAACCGACAAAGAAAATCGGAAATTAAAGGCTGAATGATGTATTGCTAGGATTTATCTGCCTTCTTCTTCTATTACGTTAAAAGAAAAATAATATTTACAAAAGAAGAAGACATTAAGGTAGGATGGTGTCTAACTGTAAACGAGATGATTGTGGGTTCGATTCCCACTCTAGGAAATGAAAATTCTAAATAATATTTCGTATTTTCACTTCTTGGGTCTCACCACTAAGCACGCAATGCCTCAATCCGGCGGAAAGTTGGGAACGGACCTGTTGGAAGAGGACGGAGTGTCTTAAAACTAGGTTCTCAGGTTCGTTCTGCCTACTCTACTATACGCGGGATACAGCGTGAAGTGCAATGCGTGAGACTATAGTGGCGCAGTAGAAATGCATTTGTTTGTAATCTGGTTGTTGGTTTATTTTCCATTTGGGGGAAAGATTATACGCAAACGATTTCTATTTCCCTGGTGTGGTAAGGCAAAACATGACTTTAAATTCCACTACACAATACACAATGCTTTGAATTGGGTAAAAAGCGGAGAACGGAGTGACTTTACACTAGATTCTTTCTGCCCTACTATGCTAAATAAAGAAAAAGACATACACTTTCTAATACCTTATAAAAAATGTCCTATAATAAAAGTAGAATTCCATCATAATGCAAATAAAAAAGGAATGTTTAACCAAGCGATGATGGTACATGAAAATTTAAATAAGAGGATTTCCCTCTTTCGCACAAAGGAATCGATTTGCCGACCTCTTACCCGTGATCCGGGTCAGCCTGACACTGACGTGACTTAACGTTTAGTGCTTATGGACATAGACTATTTTAAACGATTTTAAAAAATAAGGTTCTCAATTCAATTATATTTTTTTTATGTGTGTTATCATAACTTTTTACTGGATTAACCAATTTTGATGATTCTTGTTTTGTATGATAGCTAGTGCTTTTGATGTAGTCGTATTTAAATTTAGTTAAGATCGGATGAGTAATTTGTAATGATTGTATTTTTTAGATTTTTTCATTTTGTGTGAAATTGATTTTCCTTTTTTGTTAAAAATTTTCATACATTTTTTGTCTAATTGAAAGCTTCTTGATGACCAAAATTTGTTTGACTAAGAAAAAATATTTATATTATATTTTATATATATATGGGGTTTTGGGTTTTATATTTAACCTATAAAACCCAAAACTCCGAAACCCCATGAATTCCTCTTTTATGCTCCTCTGCACTCCTTAAGCCTATAGTTTCATCAATATATTGTATGTGACTAACTCAGTACCCTATTTTATATATAGGCAGTCTTCGACTTACGTCGTTTCAAGTTACGTCGAATATTGTTTTAGCACTATTCTTTAAACATATGTACGTCAATAGTTTCGATTTCCGACATAGGAGAATTCACTTTTCTCTTAAGTTTTTACTACTCCTACTTTAACCTAGTGTTAGTTAGGTGGTAGGAGGTTCGTCCTCCGTCTGGCTCGCGACCACTATCATGTCAAAGACGAACCGCCAAATATCTTATGATGTGTTCCGGTTCGATGGCATGTAAGCCAGGTTTTCCCATTCCCACCCATCCTTTCCCCAAAATGTGGTGGTTCCGAGAACGGAATACTACATTGTCCTCCTCTTCCATCTGTATCCTCTAGGTTGGCAACGCATCTACAACATCTCTGGTGGTGTAGATGTTCATGGGCGAAGGTATCCACTTACCATCAGGTGATCCTTCAGCTCGTTTGCCATCCGTTATCCATAAAAAAAAAAAAAAAAAACCTAGTGTTAAGACACTCCGTTCCCTACTTTCTGCCGAATTGAGGCATTGCGCGTTACTCAGCAGGGTGGCATTACCAAACCCAGGAAATAAAAGAATCCATGTCCTGAAGTGGGAATCGAACCCACAGCCTGTCGCGTTAACAGCCGCACGATTGTGCCTCTGCGCCACGACAGGCGTTAAGGTCGTTTCGATTTACGTCGCTTATTTCGGGAACCTAAAATACCGTAAGAACAAGGACTGTCTGTATATAAATTGGCATTTCATCCGTATCTAAATGACAGGAAAGTAAAGAATCTAGTAACTTATCAGTGAGTTATTTCTGCATACACCGCAAAATGCAGTTACGTGAAGATATGGCTTGTTACGTAGATAAATATGTGCTTGCAATACTTTAATCTGAAAATGTTTTCCCTTACGTAAGTAGAAATATAGTTAACGTATGTTGCTAGTTCTTTTAGTTATATAATATAGTACAAACTTAATAAAAGCTGGGAAATATTATTGATATATTATTCATTTAAGGCGGTAGTAAGTTGATAAGTTGACTTAAATATGCATTGTTTGAATGTCGATAGCCATTGAGATCAACAAAAAAAAAATAAAAAGTACCAAATACTTTCAAATGAAGAGATCTTTCAGCAGATTATAGAGAGATTTTTGTTGTTATACCTATCGTTTCTACTTGTACCACATAGAAATCAATTCTAAACCCATTCCTGGTTAATTCGCTGGTATTTCTTGGCATTTTAAAAAAGTATTTTTACATAACGCCTGTCGTGGCGCAGAGGCACAAGCGTGCGACTGTAAACGCGACAGGCTTTGCGTTCGATTCTCACTCCAGGAAATGTTAGTATTTTCATTTCCTGGGTTTGGTAATAAGGTAAAGCGCGGCGTTGAGTTCCGCCACTCAGCACGCAAAGCCTCCATTCGGCGGAAAGTAGGGAACGGAATTGTTGTAAGAGAACGGAGTGTCTTAACACTAGGTTCTCAGGTTCCCTCTGCCTATCCCGCTATATGCGGGACACAGCGTAAAGATAGAAAAAAAATCCATAAATCTCTAAATTCCTTTTTATAATTACCCCTTCGTTAATTTAATTAGGAGTTCGCAAACGAGACTTACGCCAAAGTTAGACAGTTTGCATATCTGAATTGGTAATTTCAGCATAGATTTAAGCCAAAATATAGAGTAGAAGTTGAAAATATTTTTCAAGTTGTAATTTGTGGAAAAGCACCCAGCTTTTAGTGTGATCCTAGGATCACGACACTCCACTCCATTCCACGCTTTCCGCCCAAATTCCAGACAATGCGTTTCAGTCGTGGAACTCAACGCCGCGATTTATCTTACCAGAGGGGTAAGATAAAAATAGCTTAAATATAATCAATACTCCAAATGGAAATCGAACCCACTACCAATCGCGTTTATAGTCAAACGCTGTCTTACTATTACATTGTAAAGTTTTTTTACCTTTACGCTGTATCCCACACATAGCAGGATAGGCATAGGGAACCTGAGAGCCTAGTGTTAAGACACTTCGTTCCCTTACAAAATTTCCGTTCCCCACTTTCCGCCGGATTGAGGCATTGCGTGCTGAGTGGCGGAACTCAAAACTGCTTTACCGCGCCTAGGCAGAGGGAATTAGAAAACTGAGTGTTAAGACACTCCGTTCTCTTTTAACATTTCCGTTCCCCACATTGTACCATAATAGACGATTACCTGAAAGCTATTAAGTTTCAGAACATCATGCATGCATCTTGGTGGCAATTCAATAACGAGCGTGTGACCGGCAATTTGGGGTTAAATCGATTATACAGAAATGTACCCATCCACGTACCCTTTATTTAGAGACAGTGGATAGATCGGTGATTGGAATATTGGTACTTAATGGATTTCGAGTATATTAGTGAGATTTCCGATAAATTTTGATGAAATTTAATAGTTAGGTAATATTTTAGAGGCCAATCATTGTCCAAAAAGATTGCTTTTGACTGTTAACAAAATTGATTGTGAGATGGATCCTTACTCTGAGGAATTATTATTATTTTTTTTTAACTTCACGCTGTATCCCGCATGTAGCGGGATAGGCAGAGGGAACCTGAGAACCTAATGTTAAGACACTCCATTCTCTTTCAACCATTCCATTCCCCACTTTCCGCCGAATTGAGGCATTGCGGGTTGAGTGGCGGAACTCAACGCCGCGCTTTGCCTTGTTACCAAACCCAAGAAATAGAAATAATAAATTTTACATTTCCTGGAGTGGGAATCGAACCCACAACCTGTCGCGTTTACAGTCGCACGCTTGTACCTTTGCGCCACGACAGGCGTTAAGGAATTATTATTTTTAAATTATTTTAATTTCCTCGCTGTGTTGGGATAAAGCGTTGAATTCCGCCATGTAGTTTCTAATCAACCCAACGCCACGAGTTGTACTGAATTGGGGAGGAAAAAGGAGAACAGAGTGTCTTTCAGAGTGAGAAAAAAAACAAATTAAATTTGGGGAGAGAGAGTTGGTCGCAAGTCCCAGGCACTGCTTTGACTGACGCTGATGAGCAGCTTCGTACTGTATCCCGCAAGGCAGGGTAGTCAGAGTAATCTTAGTGCCAAAACATTCCGTTAGCCACTTCCTTCCTCAAATTCTAAACTTCGCATAATACATATAATTGTAATACTCAACACGCAATGCCTCAATTTGGCGGAAAGTGGGGAACTGAATTGTTGTAAGAGAACGGAGTGTCTTAACACTAGGTTCTCAGCTTCCATCTGCCTACCCTGCTATATTCGGGATACAGCGTGAAGTTTAAAAAAAAGAAAAAAACATGTACAGTTTAGAATTCGGGCAGTGGCGGAACTCAACGCCACTCTTTATCTTATCAAAGCGGAGAAATTAAAGTAATATAAATATAATCATTTTTTCAAGTAGGAATCAAACCCACTACCCATCGCGCTTACTGCCAGACACTGTTTCACTGCGCCGTGGACTCATTCAGAACTAAAATTATATAATGAGCAAATATAATTAATTTGGTTAATTTGTATCTTCTAGTTCAATTACTACATACATTAACATCATGTCAAGGCCAAAATTAATTATTAGGAGCCCTAATTAATCTGTTAAACACATTATTAAATTATAATTAATCATGTTCCTACTAATATTATAAGTGTGAAAGTTTCACGCTGTATCCCGCACATAGCAGGATAGGCATAGGGAACCTACCTGCATAGCAGGATAGGGATAGGGAACCTGCTGTAGTGAACCAGCCTAGTGTTAAGATACTCCGTTCTCTTACAACATTTCCTTTCCCTACTTTCTGCCGGATTGAGGCATTGCGTGCTGAGTGGCGGAACTCAACGCCGCTTTACCGCGGCTAGGCAGAGGAAATCAGAAAACCTAGTGTTGAGTGAGTGAGGTTTTATGTTTGTTATTCTTTCAAGTAAAAAGTACTGAACGGATCTGAATGAAACTTTATAGTAACCTAGATTATTAAAGCATAAATATTTTTTTAGGGTAGGTTAGGGTAGGCAAAGGGAACCTAAAAACCTAGTGTTAAGATACTCCATTCCCCACTATCCGTCGAATTGAGGCATTGCTTGCTGACTGGCGGAAATCAACGCCGCGCTTTACCTTGTTACCAAACCCAGGAAATGAAAATATTAAACTTTTACATTTCTTGGAGTGGGAATTGAACCCACAACGCGTTTACAGTCGCACGCTTTTGCTTTAAGACAACAATGAATAAAGTTTTTTATGTATTTTGTATGGGTATATTGTAACGAACTTATCGTTATCGGTTTTTATCTAGATTATATTATGAAACAATATTAAAGTAGGGAAAATAATTACGATTTTCATAATTATTTTCCTCACACCAGTCCAGTCAGAGAGAATCTAGTGTTAATACACTCCGTTCTCTACTTGCTTGATGATTCGTGACGGAACTTAACGTCGCATTCTGTCTTACCAGACTGAGGTAATATAAATTAAATATAAACATTACACCGAAAATTATTATTCTTCAAAGTATTTTCTCTAGTTTTCCATAACGGATTTGGTGAAAGAGAACGGAGTGTCTTAACACTAGGTTCTCAGGTTCCCTCTGCCTACCCTGCTATATGCGGGATACAGCGTGAAGTTAAAAAAAAAAGTTCTCCATAATAGAAGATAATGCAATTCACTTAAAACACCGTTGTTTTTATCAAAAACAATCCCGCCAATGTTTCAACAATGGTTCGAACAAAACAAAAGCATAAAAATGTACTGAATGCAAATTGTTTTTTCATTTTTATTTATAAGGTATCAGATCTTAGCCTTTTAATGGAAATGGAAACAACGCAGTAATCCAATTAAATACTGATAGCAAAAACCTGAATAGGGTTATTCATCAATCCGATAGCTTAACGGATGAAGGACATATAGTTGGATTATTTATATATTTTTTGGACTTCACGCTGTATCCCGCACATAGCATGGTAGGCAGAGAGAACCTGATAACCTAGTGTTAAGACACTCCGATCTCTTAAGATATTCGTTTCCCACTTTGAAGCACTTCGCCAAATTAAGGCATTGCATTTTCATATGAATTCAATTAATATCCAGAAATACTCAAATTGTGTTTTGACAAAGGATTTTCGATGCCTTGGATATTATTTCTTCTTTTACACCAATGACATGTCGTTTTTCTTAGGAATATATATTATTCTTTTTCGTATGTCAAAGATCGTGTGGATTATTGCATTGAATTTATCAGCAGCTTCACGCTTTTTCCCAAATTGTAGGGTAGTCAGAGAGACCGTAGTGTGTAGGTACTACGTTCTCCGCTTTCCATCCGCAACAGAAGCATTGTGTGTTGAGTGGGGAAACTCAACCTCAAGCTTTGTTTTACTTTTATATTAAATCAAGCCCCTTCGTGAGATTCTAACTCACAATCGCATTTACCTAGATGCTGTGCCAAGCCGTCTAGATGCCTTTAGATGGAAAATACGCAGAAATAAAAGAAATATTCTAACATAAAAGAAAAAATACTTACTGTTCTGTTAAAGAAAATGTTAGAAATCATATTTTTAATTTTTCCTCCTCCATTTCGTGGAAGATAATAAAAATTAACGTCGTGGTATTATTTTTTCTCGAAATTAGTGTTTACATTTTCTATATTACATTTGATTACTTTTTTAACGGATTTCAAAAAAGATGGAGGTTAACAATTCGGCTATATTTTTTAATATATGCATAGCTTTTTACTAGTTGAACCATTTATGATAATATTATTTTACCTGACAGAGACTTTGAAGTCGAGCTACGATCGGACCAGTAATTTTTGAGTTATTACTTTTTTTTTTAACTTTACACTGTACCGCACATATAGCAGGGTAGGCAGAGGGAACCAGAGAACCTAGTGTTAAGACACTCCGTTCTCTTAAAACAATTCCGTTCCCCACTTTCCGCCAAATTGGGGCATTGCGTGTTGAGTGGCGGAACTCAACGCCGCGCTTTGCCTTGTTACCAAACCCAAGAAATGAAAATACTAACATTTCCTGGAGTGGGAATCGAACCCACAACCTGTCGCGTTTACAGTCGCACGCTTGCTGTGCCTCTGCGCCACGACAGGCGTTATGAGTTATTACGAATAACTTAAAAACTGGTCTCTCGTAATCAAGACATTGACTATTGAGTAGCGGAACTCAACGCCGCACTTGTCTTTTTAGAGTGGAGAAATAACAATAGCTTAAATAATAAAATCAATTGGAATAAAAACATTCAAGATATGGGGGCATATGGTGTATCAAGTATACGTAAAGATAAACATATCTATGTAAAGCTCCAGAACGAAATTGTTATAAAGCATTGATATTTCTTATCTTTAAATTGGTTATGGTTGTGGGTTCGATTTCCACTCCAGGAAATGTAAAATTTAGTATTTTCATTTCTTGGGTTTGGTAACAAGGCGAAGCGCGGCGTTGAGTTCCGCCACTCAACCCGCATTGCCTCAATTCGGCGGAAAGTAAATGGAATTATTGAAAGAGAATGGAGTGTCTTTACACTAGGTTCTCTGGTTCCCTCTGCCTTGCCTAAGTGTGCCTACCCCGCTATAAGCGAGATACAGCGTGAAGTTAAAAAAAAAAAAGAAAAGTTATATTAATATGTGAAAGAAAGCTTTTGGATCCCTTTTTATGTAATTGTAGATTTATTCGAATCGAACCCCATATCTTAGTTAACATATTATATAGCCATAATGCAAAAAAACATTCCAAATTGAAATGAAACAATGTATATTCAAATTAATTCGAAGGCTATCTGTTTAACATTAAATTTGTTTAAGAAATATCAATTGATTAAATGGAAATTTTCATTTAATAAATATTTACCATTCGTAAAGCTTTTACAAATTGTTTCGGTTATTGAAAAAGTATGTTGTTATTTTATTATAAATATTTTTTTTAGCTTCACGCTGTATCCCGCATATAGCAGGGTAGACAGAGGGAATCTGAGAACCTAGTGTTAAGACGTTAACTCACTGACAGTCAAAACTACTGCCGATAGAAAATTGAAATGCTCTTTGCAGACTATAGGGAGCACAAAGATAATTTCATGAAATCATACAAAAACCAGAAGACCGGGATTTTAAGTTTTAAGTTTATAGTCCATACAAACGAAGTTGCGTGATACAGCTAGTAATATTATATATATATAATATTAGTGTCTACGTTGACGCGTTAGCAACGCGCTGTCAATCAATGTATATGTCAATTGATTTAAACATGTATGACAAACCATGGTAGTACGTGTAACATTTATTTTATAATTTAGTATATTTTATGCATTATTTTTTAAAAATTATTATCATTGTACACTTCTTCTGTATATAAACTATAAGTGTACCAAGTTTTATACTCCTCTGTCCGCTTAATTTTCGTAAAAAGGGGTCCAAGATTTTGCTTCACGTATTTATATATAGATAAGTTCAAATGGAATTCGAATTCAAAATTATCAAACATTGCCCAAACTGTGCCATCAAGGAATTTTAGGCTTTGTTCTAATTATATCTGTGTCATATACTTGACATTGTTTATCTTATCTCGTATATAATAATACCAGCTTGGTATTGAGGTTCAGCCTAAAGTGAATTTATCGATATGATGAATTTGGACATTAACGCCTGTCGTGACGTAGAGACACAAGCGTCTGATTGTAAACACAGGTTGTGGGTTCCATTCCCACTCCAGGAAATTTAAAAATTTAGTATTTTCATTTCCTGGGTTTGGTAATAAGGCAAAGCGCAGCGTTTAGTTAACTCAGCACGCAATGCCTCAATTGGGCGGAAAATGAGGAACGGAGTGTCAGACGGAGGGTCACGTAAAAAGCATGAGGACTCCAAAAAGGAGGCATATATGAGGAGGTTAGTGACTGTGGACGAGAAGTATGGAGAGACCGTAACGTTTGGCGCTCTGTCCTCTCTAACTACTCCGCTACGAATAAAGCACGAAGCTAATTAAGTTTCATTATACAAATGTTTTCGACATACGAGTACTTTTTTTAAAGTAATTTCAAGTGACTCCAATTGTAACAAACTATTTTTTTTAATTAATAACTGAATTAAACAAACTCTAGTAACACGAGATTACGACATGGGTACCTTCAAGAAGCGCGCCTACTCCCACCTCAAACGCCGGCAACGCACCTGTGGTGTTACACGGGGATCATTTACCATCAGGTGACCCGAACGCTCGTTTGCCTTGCCCTTTTCCATAAAAAAAACACGCCTCTGGTGATCCCTCAATTTGGCTGGAAGTGGGGAACAGTAATCTAAAGAGAATGGAGTGTCCTAACACTACGTTCTAAGATTTCCTGTGGTTACCCTGTTATGTGAGGAATACAGGTTGAAACTAAAAAAAAGCAACATCACGAGTTGAACAGCATAACACCGTTTAACTGTAAACGCGGTGGTTGTGGGTTCGATCTCTTCACATCGAGTTTCTTCGATCTCTTCACTTCACTCTTCAATACATAATTGATTTTCTTTTCCCTGTTCTTGAAAAACAGGGTTTAGTCACTTCATACGCCATTCCACACGTAATGTTTCCAATTCAAAGCAGAAAGTATAATTATAAGTGAAGAATAAAATGTCTAAAGCACTTTGCTTAATCCTACCCGACCACACAAAAGCATAAGCCTCCTATTTTCAATATAACATATTATTTACCATACAATATGAACAATTCATTACTTTCTTTTATGACGCAATCGATATTCACTCATACTCGTAAAACAAAGCAAACATTTACGAAACGCAGTAATCAATGCTATCCATCATTCCCATAAACCCATACCTAGCAATTACCCTAGAAACAGCGTAATATGGTTATAATATGGACCGTGAATAGGTTGATAAGTCGACTAGCATGATATTTTTTAGCTTCACGTTATATCCCGGATATAACAGGGTAGGCAGAGGGAGCCTAGTGTTAAGAAACTCTGTTCTCTTTCAACCGTTCCCCACTCAAGAGCTTTATTAATATTTTCTTTTTTTGTTTCACTCTTTATTCCGCAAAGCAGGATAGTGAGAGAGAACATCAAGACATTCCAATCACCGCTTTCCGCCCGATTCTGAGACTCTATGTGTAATATGGCGGAAGTCAACACCGTGCTTTGACTTGCCGGAGCGGAGAAATGATATTTTAATATAATATTTCCCTCGAATGGGAATAGAACCTATAACGAATTACAGTCAAACGCTGTCCTACCACGCCACGTTGGCCTTATTATAATCTTTGTAGCCACTGAATTTGAAGGCTTTGAAATAGCTAGCAACTTCAAAGCCTTCAAATTTAATATTACATTTTTTTGACATATGTCCCAGAAAATTTATATATTTTAGTAAATAATATCCTGTATCCTTTTTAATACCTCTAAGAATATGTGTTCTAGGTTCTCAGGTTCCCTCTACCTACCCTGCTATATGCGGGATACAGCGTGAAGTTAAAAAAAAAGGGAAAAAAAATATGTGTAGAAAATGTCATCAAAGTCGGTCGAGCAGTTTTGGCGTTACGCTTGTAACAAACAAACATACATTATGAACTTATATTAGTATAATATTAGTAGGGATATCTCAAACTAAATATTCTATGCTATTGACATTTGTAAATTCAATCAATAACGCAACGGTCGGGGCGTGAACAGCAAACGTACGTTCTATGAATATTTTGAACGTCACGTTCGAGTTGTTTATACTATATTCTAGAATATAATCATACAAAAGGAAGCTTGTATAGTAAAAAGTTACTGAGTGACTGACGTGATAAGGTACAGGCGAAACTACTGGCCATAGAAAGATGGAATCTAGCATGAACTTTTATCCCCTGTGAGGGGACAGGTTTAGAATACAATTCCCCTCTGCCGCTGTGTAGCGTCCCGTAAGCAGGGGGTATCCCAGTAGTTTGGTGGTAGGAGGTTCATCCTCCTACTGACTCGCGACCACTATCATGTCAAAGACGAACCGTTAAATATCTAATGATGTGTTCCGGTTCAATGACATGTAAAACGGATGCAAACTAAATTGCGGAACATGGCTAGGTTAGTCATTTTTTGTAGCTTTACGCTATATCCTGCACATAACAGGGTAAAGTAAGCAGGCGAAGGAAACCTGATAACCTAGCGTAACACTATGTTCTCTCGAGACTACCGTCCCCCAATATTCGCCGAATTCAGGCATGGCGCGAGTTGTTACTAGAGCTAGGAAATGTATATAATATATTAAATCTTAATTATTATAAATATTTAATACTTAATATCCTGGAGTGGGAATCGAACCCACAGTCTGTCGCATTTACAGTCGCATGCTTGTACCTATAAAGCCTTATATTTTTTAAATTGTATATATCTACCGTAGCGCATTTTTTCAATATTTAATTAATAAATTCCATACAGTCCTACGTGCCCACTTGTGATTACACTACACATACCACACAAACGCTTAGTGCACTAAGCCAAGTGGGACGGGCTCTCTAAGTAAGGTCTTGCATGCTTACATATATTTACTATTATATATCGAGTGCCTTCCATATGTAGGATACTGGTAGCAGATTCATGCTTTACAGTCAGAGAGTAATATTTACTAGTGTCCCCATAAATGCGTTAATAACGCGTTGCGTAGTGACGTATATGTCACTTTATATAAACATGGATGTCAAATCATGGTAGTGTGTGTAACATTTATTTTTTTTAATTTAATATATTTTTATGCATTGTTTTTAGAAAATGTAATCATTGTTATTCCGCTATATAAACTATAAGTGTGCCGAGTTTCATGCTCCTCCGTCCGCGTGATTTTCGTAAAAATGGATCCAAAGTTTTTCCTTCACGTATTTATATATAGATTTATTTTATGGAAGCCGGTATAGAATGTGAAGGTATTTAGTAATTTCACTATCAAATTTTAGCGATGACCTTTTTTGTTAGGTCTATAATATGTCAGAGCTTCTATTTTTGCAATTTTATGCCCAATATTTTCCTGGCGATCTTTTTTTTAGCTCTCATACCTTGTTTGACTTGTTCTTTCGAGCTCCACATTTTACCTAGCGACCTTTTTCTTTAAGTCCCATACTTATAATTTGAAAAGCTAGATAAGCTGGTGGGAATCGAGTTGTATGGACCCTTCGCCACTGATAGGCGTAGTTAAATATTATTACTGAAGCAGTAGCTGTATTCCGCGAATTCGTTTATGTGGACTATAAAACTATAAATCTTTATATATAATATAAAGTTTTTTTCCCTGTTTTTCCTGTAATAATTTCGAGAAATCCTCCCCTTAGTCCTCTCCTATACTTCTCAAGGAGCCTAAAAGCCAAATTCTATCTCACTATAGCCAGTAGTATCGCCTGTACGTTGTCTGTCAGTCACTCAATAACGCAAGCTTTTTTTATAATACATGAATAATCGTTGTTAAAATTAATAAACATAAATGAAACAATTCCAATAAACGTTATCGCTTGTAAATAAAGTCATATTAGATATTTATTAAATTTTCTAGGAGAGCGCCCTCGTTTCCTTCTAACAAGGCGTGTCTTAATTATAATATATCACGATACAAAGCTAATATTATTAATATGAACATATACCAATTAAGTTATTATACATATGTATATATATTTTTAACTTCACGCTGTATCCCGCATACGAGTATAGCAGGATAGACAGAGGGAATCTGAGAACCTAGTGTTAAGACACTCTTTTATTCTTTTAACATTTCCGTTTCCCACTTTTTGCTGAATTAAGGCATTGCGTGCTGAGTGGCGGAACTCAACGCCGCACTTTGCTTCGCTATTTGTTATTATATAAGTAGATATTGTGTTTACTGAGAGTTTTTGAACACACATAAATAAGATTTTGACAAAAAACTGACTTAAAAGAAAGTACACTAAAAATAAAATCAATATAAATAACTTAACAACTAGTCAGATCTTTTGAAGATTGAACCCACTACGCATTGCGTTCTGTCACACGCTGCCAGTGCGCCACTATGTCGTTGACTGTGGATTACTTACTTTAATATTTATTAATAATAATTATACTTTAAACTTTACAACAAAAACGTAAATTTAATTTATTACTTCCTTAGAAATTATAACAAAGAATAAATAAATGACGTCTATAATTAAATGTTCTGAGAAATTTTAAACATAGGAAGAGAAGCCTTAATTATTTCATTGCTTATTCAATAAAATAATTAAAATATTTCCAAAAAAGAAACCGACTTCATATAAATAGTAAAATTATTACGAATAACTCTAAAACTTCTCGTCAGATCTTAACTAAATTTAAATGGAACCAATTTAGTTCGCCCATTAAAAAGTTAGGCAGTAACACATATGGAAAAAAAATATAACCGAATTGATAACCTCCTGGTGTTTGCAAGTCGGGTAGCAAGAACAAGTATAAAATTTATTTAATATGCTAAAACAGTCCAGTGAGGACAGTCGTAGCGCATAGGCACAAGCGTGCGACTGTAATTGCGAGAGGTTGTGAGTTCGATTCCCATTCCAGGAAATGAAATTATTAAATATTTAGTACATATTTTTAATTCCTCGCTCTAGTAACAAGGCAAAACGCGGAGTTGAATTCCACCAATCAGCACACAAAATCTCAATTTAGCGGAAAGTGGTAAACGGAAACGTTAAAAGAGAACGGAATGTCTTAACACTAGGTTCTCAATTTCCCTCTGCCTATCCTGCTATATACGGGATACAGCGTGAAGCTAAAAAAATAACAATAGTCAGATAGGCTAGTGTCACGACACTCCGTTCTCCTTAAAAATATAATCTAAGCTTTAATTAATGACTAAATTTCTTTAACTTTAGTTAAGTTATATGAAATTGCTCACTTAATAGGAGCAGCGCAGGTTATTACAACCTCGTTACTGTTAATTGTTCGTCTATTAGTTTAAACTTCAAGTGTCAGCCTTGTACATAAAAGGCGTGTATAGATTGATAAGTCGACATGTATATGTAAGTTTTTAAATATTAGTAAGCATTACGATTGCTTTTTTGTATAATGAATAAACGACTGGATCAAAATATTTTGAGGGAATGAAGCACTTTTTGGAAAAAAATATTTTTGTGCTTTACGCTGTATCTCGCATATACAAGGGTAGACAGAGGAAACCTGAGAACCTAGTGTAAAGACACTCCGTTCCCCAGTTTCCACCGAAAAGAGGCATTGCGTGCTAAAGGCAGAACTCAACGCCGCGCTTTGCCTTGTTACCAAACCCAGAAAAATGAAAATACTAAGCTTTTACATTTCCTGGAGTGGGAATCGAACTCGCAACCACTCGTGTTTACAGTTCCACGCTTGTGCCTCTGCGCCACGACAGGCGTTAAAGTGTATGTGAAGAAAAATTCCAGAGAGACGCATCATCTTATTGTGATGAACAAAATGTTAGATATAGAACAATATGCTGCCTCTTTGCTTTGGTTTTCTCTGCCCTGCTATGTGCGGGATACAACGTGAAGCCGTGTGTTATCAGAGCAATGAAAATAGTAAAAATTCAATCATTCCTCAACTGAGAATCGAACCTACAGTCCCCTACAATCAGAGATACTTCCACTGCGCCACATCGGTCTATAAAATATACAACAACATAATAAAAGGCGACCCTCCCTTAGTTACTGATAGTTAGTGAAACATCAAGAGGCATGTAACATTTTATATTAGTCACGGCTCAAGAAAGCCAACTAAAGGGTTAACCTATTCTTAGCACGTTTCAAACGAAGGTTTTGTTAGCTCGTGGTTCAACAGTTCAGTTTACGTTATTTAGACGCAAACGATATATGATATTAGAGAGATGTAACTATATTTAGTATTTCCTCGCTCTGGTAATATGACAAAACGTGGCGTTGAGTTCCGCCATTCAACACGCAATCAACCGCATTCACCGGTTCACTAAATTTAATGCCTCAGACCTGAGAAGAACCGGCGCAAGAAACTCAGCGGGACTATTTTTTTTTTTTTTTTTAAATTCGACAATGGTTTACAATTCTTTATTATTGGCAATGATACCTTTGAAACAATGCCTCAATTCGGTGGAAAGTTGAACGAAAATTTTAAGACAACGAGTGCCTAAATATTAAGTATTCTGGTTCACATTGCCTACAAAGTTATGTGCAGGATACAGCGTGAAGCAAGAAAAAAGAAGAAATGGTTATTTGTAGAAAATTCTTATAGTTATACTCACTTAACTTCAATTCGGCGGAAAGTGGGAAACGGAGTGTCTTAACACTAGGTTCCCTCTGCCTACCCTGCTATATGCGGGACATAGAGTGAAGCTATGTATGTATGTATGTACCTTCACGATTTATTCCTAGCGTTGTTGTCGCTACATACTTTTTTTGCCTCGTCCACAGTCATTAACCTCTTCATACATGCCCTCCGGAAGGTCCTTATGCTTTTACGTGACCATCCTCCAGTGTCATTAATATTGTATTCTCGAAAGTCAGCTGAGTGAGTTTCCCCCTACCTCTCTCGCCGCTTACCTTTACGTAATACATTTTATCATTATTTCGTCACTCATCCTCTCAAAGTACTCAAAACCACCTGAGCACGTTGTTCTTCATTCTTACTAAAATATTTATTAATTATAGATTTTATTTCAAAATTCCAATTTCAAGATTTTGCGTGAAAAAGTAACAAATATACGAGTACATCCATCCTCACGAACTTTCGTATTTACAATAAAAGTAGGAATTGTACAAAAAAAAACTCAAGTTAAACAAACGTATGGCTTAATTAGATATAACGCACGGTTTCTAAAAAGCGCGGGTTCGAGTCCCAAAACCTTCAATTTTTAGAGCTTCACTCTTTATTCCGCATAGCAGGGCAGAAAGAATATAGAGACAAGACACTCCATTCGTCGCTTTCCGTTATTTATCCGAAGTGTAAAAATAACACTTTAAAAATATTAAAACACTTGCAAACTATCTTTACTTAAACTATAGCTAGAGAATTTATGTCACAAATACCCGTTAAGCTCTGAAGTAATTAGAAGTGGATATTGGCTTAGCCAACTATTGAAATTCCAATGAAATATTATTTTAATAAATTATAATTATAATTTACCGCCTGTCGTGGTGCAGAGGCACAAGCGTGCGACAGTAAGCATGACAGGTTGTGGGTTCGATTCCCAATACAGGAAATTTTTTTTTTTCAATTGTGTTTGGTAACAAGGCGGCGTTGAGTTCCGCCACTCAGCACGCAATCCTTCAATTCGGCGGAAAGTGGGGAACGGAGTTATTTAAAGAGAACGGAATATCTTAACACTAGGTTCTCAGGAACACACAACCTGTCGCGTTTACAGTCGCACGCTCGTGCCTCTTGCGCCACGACAGGCGTTTAAAAATATTAAATCTATTTTATACAAATTTATACATTCATGATTCAAAAACAAAAAGAAAAATTTTAAAATTCAACAAACATTGGCGATATTCCAAATCTTTACAAAGACGCACATTAACTCTAAGACGCAACTGCGGTCAGCTTAAGTACTGTCTCAATTTACAGCAAATAACAAATACGTAAATTCTTATATTTCTATAGATTTCAAAAACTCTAAATCAAGCTACATTAAATATTTACTACTACTATTAAGAAGAAACATATTATTTATCAATAAAAAGATAGCTAATAAGGTAACAAAACAAATACCAAGCCAAATTACGAATAACTCAAAAAATACTGGTAAGATTTTAACTTAATTTAAACGGGACGACATAAAAAGCACTAGCTATCATATAAAATGAGAATTATCAAAATTGGTGTACCCAGTAAAAACATAAGTAAATGAAAGTAGCGTTAGGCGCTCCGTTCTCTCTGACTACCCCGCTAGGGACAAAGCTAAGTAAGTAAGTAAAAAGTGATGTAACACATAATAAAATATAATCGAATTGATAACTACCCCCTTTTTTTGTAGTCCGTTAAAAATACAATAAGTTGTAAGTTGTCAAGCAAATTTACTTTTTATATTAAAACACTTCTAGATTTCGCAGAGAAATTTAAAAAAAAACTTACTTATTGTTTTCTTCAAAATCCACCCATTTTAGATACTATACTTTTTCTCACCAAACCTGAAGAATCACCTATAGTAATACGAAATATTTCTCAAAAGATCTTGCAAGTCGCAATTATTATAACTTTGTTATACATTACAACAGAAGCCGCGGCGTTGAGTTCCGCCGCCTAACGTCTCGAATTCAGGAAGAAAGTGGCAAACGGAGTGTCTCAACACTAGGTCTCAATACTATCTCGCATATAGCAGGGTAGGCAGAATGAACCTAGTGTTAAGATACTCCGTTCCTCATTTTTCGCCGAATTGATCATTACGTGCTGAGTGGCGGAACTCAACGCCGTGCTTTGTATATAAAGTGTAAAACCGCTTTTATTCATCAGTTGGCCATATATAGCTTATGGTCCAATATGTTCATACTTTGAAACAAAATACCTTGGATATTTCCTACCGCAGTTTCGGATGTGAATCTAACCACCTCACGCGAAGCCGACGTCATAACCGCATGCCTATTTTGATTATCGGTGTTTTGTAACACCAATTCTTAGTTTCATAACAATTTTGAAGGTTTTAGCGGTTTTTCTACTACTTTAGTTAAGTACTTAGTTGTCACGAAATGTCTTGAACCTGGGAGGAAACCCACGATGTGTCTTGACACTATGTAGTCTATGTCTACCCGTTTAAGGCGTGAGTTGCTTTTTTACTCAGTCATTTTATTTAGTTATGGCTTTCCAAGTGTTGCAGTTGAACATAAATCTTCGTCAATATCACGGTGTATTAAGAACGCACGAAGGAGATTTGGTAACAGTGAGATATAATTGTATTATAATGATATTTATTAATTATAATTATTGATAAAAAAAAAGATCCACTAAGCACTTAGTGTCACATGACAAAAAAAAATCAAATAAATATTCATAATATATTATAGGAACGACCAGAAACAAACATTAACAAATACTGCTCATTAAGGTGTCGGGGGACTAAATGATCAACAATTGGAGCGACAGGTGGTGATAAGTGGAGAAAGAAATTATAAACAATGTACCTATGTAAATTATAAAATAACAATGCTTAACAATAATTAAAACTGAAGCATTTAGCCATTTACTCAAATTACACATTTTAACTCCTAGGTTTCAAAAAATTCAGGAGCTTTCCAAATATTATTTTAGCCTCAAGGAGCATTAAACTCTTGACCCTCTCGCTATGTAATCAGGAATTCCCAATTATCCCAAATATGTTTTTAGCTTCTCGCTGTATACTGCACATAGCAGGGTAGGCAGAGAGAACCAGAGAACCTAGTGTTAAGACGCTTTCTCTTTAAACATTTTCATCTCAAACATTAAGGCAAAAATTCATGTCAAACCAATAATATTAGCTCATCAAACTAACCAAATTAATTACATACTGACCAAATTCTAATCTGAATAATTTACATTGTAACACGATACCACAACTCGCTAATGGTTTATTTAATACAAAATTTGTGCTATCGTTCTAATGACCTTTGTAGTACAGTTGACAACTGATTGGTATTTTGTGAACATACTTGTATGAAGTAACATTTGTGAGATAGATTAGGGATGAAAAAGGTATTGGTTGAAATTCCATGCTAGGGTTTGATTTTTTTCAAACTTTTACAATAAAATCATATTAAGAAAATAATATAAGGATTTTCATGAAAATATTTTTAAATTTAGTAACTAAGTAAATTTTGGTTTTCTCTGTAAGATGTTATTGTAACTTTATTATGACCTGCTTGGTTTCGCACAGTTGTAAGGAATTCGTATCCTATTTGGATAACGTTTATACCTTCATTTTCCATATCTTTGTTTGACGCTCTTGTGCATTTATTTGAGCAAATTATCAAGAGTGACCCACGTCCCTCGACCCCGAAAGGAGGCTAGCAGAATTTCACCAACGGGGTTCAAAATTGGGCCACCATAGCTTTGATGGCGGTCGAGGAGGTGAACTATAAGGCTTTATTTGATAGTCTGCTACCCACATTGGTTACCCATATAAGGGTTTACTTGTAATAAAAAAGAACACTTTTAAAAAAATCCGGTTCCCACTTTCCGCCGAATTAAGACATTTCGTGCTGAATGGCGAAACTCAACCCATGCTTTGCCTTGTTACCAGAGCAAGAAAATGAAAATACTAAATGTTATTTAATATTTTCATTTTCTGGAGTGAAAATCGAACCCACAACCTATAACGTTTACAGTCGCACACTTGTCCCTCTGCGCCACAACAGGCCTCTGGAGTTGTATTTCACTCCACAAATATTCAAAGATGCGTAAAGATACTCTCTTCATTACATGACTGTCTGTATTCGACATACTTACGTACTTTGGATTCTCTAAACTTTTGTAACAAAACTTGTTAATCCGTGCTTATAAGTTTCAAAGAGGAAGCTCTACAGAGTACAAAGTAAGAGTGTATGGGTTAATCTACGTCGCCTCGATATTGCCTCTTTAGGTAACAATTCGAATCTTTTTATATTAGACTAGCTGTTTCCTGCGACTTCGGTTGCATAAATTATAAAACCCTTTAGTGGCGCAGAGGCACAAGCGTGAGACTGTAAACGCGACAGGTTGTGGGTTGGATTCGAAGGGGAAGGGAGTCTTAACACTAGGTTCTCAGGTTCCCTCTGCCCTATTATATGCAGGATACAGCATGAAGCTAAAAAAATATATTACTCCTTCATCAGCTTAATGCCAGTTAAGTATTAATAACCGCCTCTGAGTGCGGTCGAAGTTCAAGTTAACACATTGTTGTTATCAACTAACTACATCGTGTTATTCAGATACCTACAAAAGGGAATTTGTAATATAAATTGCGTTTGAAATAGCAGTTCCATTCAAGAGAAAAAGTAGAACAATCCAACCTAGTTTAACAACTAGTTGTTTTTTTAATAGCTTCACGCTGTGACCCGCACATAGCAGCGTATGCAGAGGGAACCAGAGAACCTAGTGTTAAGACACTCCGTTCTCATTCAACATTTATGTTCCCCACTCTCCACCGGATTGAGGCATTGCATACTGAGTGGTGGAACTCAACGCCGCGCTTTGCCTTGTTACCAGACCCAAGAAATTAAAATATTAAATATTATTAAAAAAATCATTTCCTAGAACGGGAATCGAACCCACAACCTGTCATGTATACAGTCGCACGCTTGTGCCTCCACAGCTAGTGGTTGTAGTTTTGAATAAAGCAATTTTACGTTTTATCCTGCATAGCATTATAGGCAGAGAGATACTACTGTCAAGAAGACTCACAGACTCACAGTCACACGTCAGTTCTTCACTTTCTACGCAAATTTAATTAAATTGCGGAACTCAACGCCGCGTTTTATCTTTAATGGCACTTTAAACGGCAGATGATAAAAAATAAACATAATCATTTGCTCGATTGACAATCATCGCGTTTACAGTTATACATAGAATAAAACCTTGTAAAAAAGTTTTAATTGCGTTACGATAAAAAGAACTACGAGGATAACCACCTTAGTTAGAAAAGTCGTCGTGCTTCAGGAAGATTCAAGATATAATATGCAAGAATAATTTCCGTAAGGAACAACTGTTCTTGAATCTATGTCTATATCATGCTGTATTTTAACAACTTATATATTTATATATTTTATTCCTTAACGAGTTACCGCCCGCAGCTTCGACTGCATCGACTATAAAATGGAAAATTCAGGCATTTCGGAATTTAAGGACATACATGACAAATTTCAACTTTCTCCACCCGGTAGTTAATTACTTATTGAGGCCCGTTGTAGCACAGAGGCCGACTCTAAACGTTACAGGTTGTGGGTTCGATTACTACTCCAGGAAATAAATATATTAATATATTTAGAATAATTAATATTTAGTGTTTTCATTTCCTCGCTCTAGTAACAAAACAAACCGCTGCGTTGAGTTCCGTCACTCAGCTCAACCCGGCGGAATGTGAGGAACGGAAATCTTAAGAGAACAGTGTGTCTTAATACCAGGTTCTCAAGTTCCCTCTGTCTACTGCCTGCCTGCTACGTGCATATATCAATAAAAAAATTTAAAAAGTAGTCATGTAAAAAAACAATTTTTGATATTTCAATAAAATTTCAATAACCTATACTTATATATTGTATATAAAACTTTTGGCCTTAACAGTTTTCAGGTTTATTAAATCTAAATATTAAACACTCGCATCGACAACTAGGTCGTGTATTACGAACTTTTGGCAATATATATATAACAATATCGAACAATACGTAATAGGTAAAGTTTATGTTATAACAAAGTTAATTAATTTTGTAAGAGCATTTTGAAGACTACATATTTAGCGTATCCGTAGAAGATCAAACATACATTTTGTTATACGAAGCTCAGTGATCATATAGGTTAGTTAAAATATCTAAACCAGGGGTGAGCAACCTTTTCTAGCAACGGGTCTAACCAAATTTTGATTGTTTTTTGGCGGGCTAAACTTAAAATATGGCGTTTTTTCCTGGATACACTTTTTAATAGTATTTAAATATTTTTTTTAGCTTCACGCTGTATACCGCTCATAGCAGGGTAGGCAGAGAGAATTAAAAAACCTAGTGCTAAGACACTCCGCTGTCTTTTAATAATTCCGTTTCCCATTTACCGCCAAATTGAGGCATTGCATGTTGAGTGGCGGAACTTAACGCCGCGTTTTGCCTTGTTATCAGAGCTAAGAAATGAAAATACTGAATATTATTTATTATTTTCTTGTACTGGCGTGGAAATCGAATTCACAACAGAGGTTTACAGTCACACGCTTGTGCTTTTGCGCCTCGACACGACTAAAGGTATTCAAAATTGTATTCACGTTATAAATATTACATTAAAAAAACACGAAATATGAAAAAAAAAAATGGTAGAACTATAATATTAGCGGAAAAATATCAGTATCTGTAATATAAACAAAAGACAAGCGAGCCGCATATAATCATTATGTGAGCCGCAGATTGCTTACCCCTGATCTAAAACGCTTTGATCCATGATTCAAATCGGGAACTACGGGAAACTTTATATTTGATTGTTCGTTAATCCCCGTAAATTAACATAATATTAACTTCTCACAATAAGAATATATTATTATACAATGAGTTTTATTTAAAATCTCCTCCATTCTGCTATCGCCCACACTTCCATGAGGTCGTTGATCAAAGTTTCTATTAACTTAATTCTATTTCATAGTAATGCGAACGTTTATGAAAATAATATCCCCATTATATAGAAAAATACATCACTTTTAACACACTATATTAACAATATTCATTAAATAATAAGAAAAACATAAACAAAAATAACAATTACAATATTACTTAACATGATAACATTTAGTTTTTTAGCAAATTATTTTAACGTGGCACTGTCATTGGCCATGTTTTTATGTTGACTATTTACACTATTGGTATGCTATAAGGTCTTTTTATGGTCCTTAGGTGCAGCGTTCGGACGGATGGAAACGGATGGAAGCGGCAAACGAAATTTCTTGACAATAAGTCCTCTATGAGCTTAAAATAGCTGAAGCTGGTCCCCAAGGTGTAGTTTTTATGGACTGGTCTTGAGACCCAGAATAGCTTCAAATCCATTAATCAAGGAAGTCTAGTCTTTGTGAAGGACTAGAGGGATGGACGAAATTTATACAAAAAAGTCGTTTTTCTTATCAAGATTATAACAAAAAAAGAAAACTGGTTCAAATAAATTCATTTTAAAGTAAAATTATTACGTATATCTACAAAAATTCTAGCCAGATATTAACTTAATTTAAATACAACTATATCAGAAGCATTAACTATCATATAAAAAAAGAATAATCAAAACTGATTCAATTGAACCGTAAAAACTTATACTCGAAAAATACAGTCGAAACCTCCTTTTCTCAAAATCAGCTGAAAATATTTGTCAACATTAGCTTATCACAAGATATCGTCAAATCGTATCACTTCCTTCCATATCAATTTTGGAATACCTTGAACAGAATTTATTACATCCAAATTGTATTGGGAAACGCCATAGCCATATTTAGAGAAGAGCGCTTAAGCTTTTTATAAAATCATGATTCATATCATTAACAGACGTTTGGCCAAACATTTGCTCATTCTTTTCATCCTATTTATACTCTGTATATATTTAAATTATTTTCAGCTCTTCACTCTAATAAGATAAAGCGCGGCGTTGAGTTCCGCCACTCAGCACGTTAAGCTCTCAAGTAAATAGAAGTGGATATTGGCTTAGCCAACTGTTGAGAATTCCAATGAAATATTATTTCAATAAATTATAATTATAATTTAACGCCTGTCGTGGCGCAAAGGCACAAGCGTATGACTGTAAACACGACAGGGTGTGGGTTTGATTCCCACTCCAGGAAATGGATTTTTTTCATTTGTGTTTGATAACAAGAGAAAGCGCGGCGTTGAGTTCCGCCACTCAGCACGCAATGCCTTAATTCGGCGGAAAGTGGGGAACGGAATTGTTAAGAGAACGGAGTGTCTTAACACTGGGTTCTCAAGATCCCCCTGCCTACCCTGCTATATGCGAGATACAGCGGGAAGTTAAAGAAAAGAAAACTGCTTGATTTAAAGGTCAGTCCTAATTATATGTAAATCAAATCAAAATCAAAATATTTAATTTAATTGTTAAAACATACACTTTCGAATCGTCAATTAAAATAAAGATGTCAGTATTGTCAGTCCTACCGGAAGTTACCACCGGTGAGGACGGCAGTTCTGCTGAGAACAGCCGGCAAGAAACTCAACAGTGACCCTTTTTTTTCTCCTTAAATTCCGAATTTTTGAAATGAATGCTTTTTAAAATTTTGCTTTTGAACGTTACATTATAACGAAAATGTATCACGATAGAGAAACAAACACATGTCAGCGGGAAAATAAGATAGTAAATATATATACTCAGTACTGTGGAAACTAAATAATACGTAATTACATTAAATTATTGTACATATATCTTAAATATGTAATATATGTAACATAATATTTGAAATAAACCGGAGCGGAGTGTAAAATTATAATAAAAAAGAAAATCGTCTACAAATTAAATGCACTAAGGGTACAATTTTTTTTTTCTTTTTAACTTCACGCTGTAACCCGCATATAGCAGGGTAGGCAGAGGGAACCAGAACACCTAGTGTTAAGACACTCCATTCTCTTTCAACAATTCCGTTCCCCACTTAAGATTACAATTATTACAAATAACTCAGAAACAACTTATCAGATGTAAACTTAGTTTAAATAGGATCATATCAGAACTAAAATCATCAAAATTGGTTCTTCCAGTAAAGTTATGCTACACACATACAAAAACATCCGAATTGACAACCTCCTTTCCTAAAGTCGGTTAGGAACAACGATAACTTTGTAAGCTCGTGAAAGTCCCACAAAGTCCAATACTAGGTCATATTTATTTGTTTTCGTTGTAACATTTGTGTTTTTTAAATTTCGTATAGTGGATCTGACTGGACGCAGAGGTTTTTTATTTTTTTACGTTATCTATCGTTCGTTCGTATCTACATTTTTTTTATTTGTTTCACTTTTTAATCAAATAAAAAATATTAGAGGTCATCGTGGCGCAGTGGGACAGCGTTTGATTGTAACTGGGATTGGTGTAGGTTGGAGTTCCATTCGGGAGAATGATTATATTTAAATTATTTTCATTATTCTACTCTGGCAAGACAAAGCACGGCGTTGAGTTCCGCCACTTAACACGCAATGTCTAAAATTCGAGTGGGAATTGAGAAACGAATTGTTTTGACATTAGTCTCTCTCTGATTACCCTGCTATTCGTATTAAACAACAGCCATTTTGTTCCGGTTGACGTGTTAACAACGCGTTGCCTAGCGGCATATATGTCACTTTATATAAACATGGTTGTCAAACCATGATAATATGTGTTGTTATATTTATTTTATTAATTAATATATTTTTAATGCATTATTTTAAAAAGATATTATCATTCTGCAGTCCTTCGCGATATAAACTGTAAACATGCCATATTTCATGCTCCTCCGTCCGCGTAATTTTCGTAAAAAAAGGTACAAATATAATAGAAACATTAATAATAATTTCCAGAAGTTCCAAGTCAATGGGCTATTCTTTCACGAGAGATACATATATACATAGTACAAAAGACACTTACTGACAAATAATAACCTGTACTTAAATCGATTTTCAACATCGAATAATTAAAATATTCGCAACTGTACACGACAATCGATTAATAATCGTAATTAATTCTCCACCGACGTCCCGCCGTATTACAGAACATACAATTAACAAAATTAATGTCCCAATTAACAGTATTTATTTTAAATCTTCATTGATTTTAATTCCTCCGCTTTAGTAAGGCAATGCGCGGCGTTGAATTCCGCCACATATTTAACTAATATCTCAAATTCAGACGGAAATCGGTGACCGGAGTGTCTTGACACTAAGTTCTCTGACTACCTTGTAGTGTAGTTGTATAATATCATACAATACACACGACGGATTTCATTTTGATTTAAAAAACAATTATATTTATATATTATGGATGTTTATTTTTGTATTAATATTTGTTCGTCTTTTTACATACATACATAGTTTCACGCTGTATCCCGCATATAGCAGGGTAGGCAGAGGGAACCTAGTGTTAAGACACTCCGTTCCCTACTTCGTTTTTTTTTGTACTTTATTGCCGTCTTAAACACTCATCCACTTTCACAGGTTGATTGGAACATCTCTTTCAGAGATAAACCTTACCAAACCTTAGTAAACTAAAAAATTGTACTTTTCCATGTATTTTTTTGAAGTGCAATAAATATAATATATACAAAAATACTTTTTGTATTTCTGTCTGATTTTATAAAGCACATAGAGACTATAGTAGCTCACTAGGACAACGTCTAATTGTAAACGCATGTGGTTGTCGGTTCCGTTTCCACTAGACGTAATGATCTTATTTCAATTATTTTCATTTCTCCGTTTTGGTTAGTCATAGAGTTTCGCCACTAACAATTAAAATCTTGAAATTGACCGAAAAGTGGATAAACGAGTGTCTTGATACTAGGTTCTATCCTGCGATGCAGGAGCGTCAAGCTGAATATTAAAATATACGCGATTAATATCTTTCAATAAATACGTAAAGCAAACACTTTGGATCCCTTTTTATGAAAATTTCGCGGACGGAGGAACATGATATTTGGCATATTTACAGTTTATATAGAGAAGGAGTGCAGAATATGATATTTAAAAAAAAAGTGACATACACATTGTTAATGACAACGCGTTGTTAACGCGTCAACGGGGATACTAGTAACGGTTAAAATACCATTTAATGAGAAGAGAAAAAACGCTTAGCACTCCATGAATTCACCGTGCGGGTGCCCATAGCGTTGCAGAAAGAGGAGTTTGGAGAGTGCCTGGGACTTATAACCCAACGTGTAGGCTTAAGGGGCCCCTTTAAAATGCGCATTAACTTTCACCTCCACTGTCCGCGCTCCTCCCTCTACCTAACCATATTTTAATTATTTTTCTCTTTTCTACGTAAACCACTGACGCTTCAATATAGCCCCAATCTCTAATAAAACCGTCCGCCCTAAACCCCTTATCTATTTTAAGCATAATACTATTTTACTAAACTGCGACAACCTACAACAATCTTGTATCGTAGATAATAATGATAAAATACTGTTCTTTCATGCAAAATGTTTATCTATGAAATGTTTGTAATGAAAGTAGAGAACGGAGTGTATTGACACGTGAAGCTGAAGAAAAAAATCTAGTGACCATATTCGGTAGTTTTAGACAAAGTTCAATTTCGAGTTTTTAGTATTTTAAATATAAGTAAACCTATACCCTTGAGGGAACTCAGTACTTTCGCTTTCAGAACAATACATTTAGTCACGATAGCATTTTATGAGAACTAAAAGTAATTTAAATACAAATATTCTTCTAAATGGGAATCGAATTTACAACCATCGTGTTTAGTCACTGTCCTAATAAATATTAAATAATATCTAAAAATCGATTGTAATATGTTAAGATTTTATTTGTATATCTTCAACCACGAGTTCTAATCGGACTGGTAAAATTTCACTTTATTACTACGAACGTAGTGAAAACACAGTTTTCTGACGTAAAAATATTTGGGGCGTACTCGATTGTTATCTGTTAATGAATATTTGTTGGCCTACTCGTGACCACGGATTACTGTAAATTGATTGAAAAAAAAGTATTTTCAGGCTTTATCCCGCATAGCAGGGTAGTCAGAGTGAACCTAGTGTCAAGACACTCCGCTTGCCACTTTCTGTCTAAATTAGAGATACTGCGTATTAAATGTCAGCACTCAACGTATATGAATATTATTCCGCCGAGAGAGAATCGAATGGACAACCAATTGAGTTAACAATCAGACGCTGTCCAACTGATCCGCGATAGCACAACAACTCTCCCATATTTAAAGAGTGAGAAAAGAGAACTTAGTGTTAAGACACTCCGTTCTTTTCATTTATTCATAAAAATAAAATATTTATTATACTGAGAAATCGATTGAATTATTAAATAAATGTTATCTCTTCGTATCTGTAAGAACAGCGCATATTACATATGAAAATTTAATACAAGTTTGGGCTAGTTTATTATAAATACATATACATTTTGTTTTATTCCAAGAACAAGTGTTCCTGTTGACGCGTTAATAACGCGTCCTAGCAACGTATCTATATGTTACTTTATATAAACAAGGATGTCAAACCATGATAGTATATGTAACATTTATTTCATTAATTTTATATATTTTTTATGTATTATTTTAAAAAGACAATATCATTCTGCACTCCTTCGCTATATAACCTTAAGTGTGCCAAGTTTCATGCTCCTCCGTCCGCGTAATTTTCATAAAAAGGGTTCCAAAGTTTGTGCTTCACGTATTAATATGTAGCTTTAATTTTTTTAAACTTGCCGTAAAGCTTTTCATACACAATTTTTATACAAACATTATAATACTCATCAGCAACTTTTACGTTTCTAATATAGCAGTTTATTTTTACCTCAAAAGTAAACACGTATGTATCTTTTGATTTATAGTGGCCTCGTAAAGAGTGATTCACGACAGCATACGACTTTTAACGATCGTTTTTAGCACGAATGGAAAAGCATGAACCTCTTTCAATTTCAGACGCAGCTTACATTAAATGTGAACCGGACGAATGCCAAGTTTTGCGTGTTCGATACCAAATACTAAAAACTCACGGTTATATATAGAAGAGGTGAATGAACGTAGCACTGACCTCCTTTCTGTGTGATGTTGAAGGTACGCAGTCTGTAGGAGTCTTCGTCTGGTTCCTCTTCAGGTTGGGCTGGCCGTGGCACGTCGAGGAACGCGTTGGAGCGTCGCGGCTGGGCGTGTTGGCCTGCTGGTGGCCGTCTGCGAGCTGATGCCTGTCTCCTGACCTGAGGAGGGGTTTCAGCCTCAGCTAATCTTGGCTCTGAACTATACCGAGCCCTGGTTTCTCTATCCAGCTGTTGCTGCTGCCGCCTGTGCCTTACTGATCTACCACCAGTTATTCTGGCACTCTGCGACCTCGTAGCTGGTCTTCTTCGAGGTGCAGGAGTAGTTTCTATAGGGGCAGCGAGCGCCTCCATACTCGCGGATGCCGGTGCACATATCGATTGGGAACGTTTCGTACGTCCGTCCGTAGCCATGGTCGCGACGTTACTGAAGCGGACCGGGGGACGCTCGTTCGCGCTGTACTTGTTGCTTGGATTATAAGATTAGAGCACTTTTAAATGTCACTAATTTGTAAGCTTTCATTTTCAGTTATCAGTTTCGGTGCTTTTTCAGTATACATTTATTATAATATATATTGGGGAGTGCCTGAAAAATATTGATAACAATGTGACGGATTGACTTACATTGATAGTAAAGTAACTCATACGTTTTCTAAAGTTTATTTTGTTTATAATATATACATATATTCCATGTTTTGTTATTTTGTCACGTTCTTGGGAAATAATTTCATAGAAAAACAAATTAGACATAGATTATAAAATAGTATAATATACTATTTTTTATTGAAAAAAGCTTTGGTGATCAAAACATAATATTTATTTGAATGTTTTATTTATTTTTACATTTTGATTATTTGTAAAGTATAACGAATTAAATTAATTATTCACTACATTTGCTAAAAAATATTTGATTGTGTGTATTAAAATTAACATTTGTTAATAAAAAAGCAGTTTAACGCTTTGTCTCGCATAGCAGGGTAGGCAGAGAGAACATAGTGTCAAGACACTCCGTTCAACGCTCTCTGCCCGAATTCAAGAAATTACGTGATAAGTGGCGGAACTTAGCGTCGCGCTTTGTCTTACCATAGAGGAGAAATGATTTTTTTTAGCTTCACGCTGTTTCTCACATAATGCAGGGTAAGCAGAGGGAACCAGAGAACCTAGAGTTAAGACACTCCGTTCCCCACATGTGAATAACTTAAATATAATGATTTCTCTGATAAAAGTTATTATGCATCTATACATATAAATAAAATAGGAGTGTCTGTTTGTAACATTAAAATAACCGCTCTTTACTACATACATATGAATATATCTATGGTACAATAGCATTTTTAACAATTTTTGCCTGTCTATCTGTTTGTTCCAGCTAATCTCTGACATGGCTGGACCGATTTTGACGAAACTTTTACTGGCAGGTAGCTGATATAACAAGGGGTAACTTTAGCTTCTTTAATTTTTGTTTTTTTTTTTTTGTAAATTCCATGCGGACGAAGTCGTGGGTACAGTTAGTATCTAAATACAATTGAATCAGTATCAACGAAAATTCACAATAACCTTTACAAGAAACTGTACTTTGTATTCCATCGTATTTGCTACGTAAATATTTTTCAACTCTTTCGACTCTTTGGACTCAACAACACAATTTTACTATACAAACGTGAACACTATGAATTCTTTTTTGCATCTTCACGTTTTTTCTCACAGGGTAGAGTGAAACTAGTGTCAAAATATTCCGTTCTCCGCCTGAATTCAAAACGTTGCATGTTAAGTGACAGAGCTCATCGCTGCGTTTTGCTTTATGGCAGCGGGGAAATGAAAATAATTTAAATGTAATCATGACCTGTCGTGGCTCAGACGCACAAGCGTCCTACTGTAAACGCGACAAGTTGTGGATTCAATTCCCACTCCAGGAAATGTAAAAGTTTAGTATTTTCATTTTCTGGGTTTGGTAACAAGGCAAAGCGCGGCGTTGAGCTCCGCCACTACACGCACACAATGCCTCAATTCGGCGAAAAGTGGGGAACGGAGTGTCTTAACACTAGATGCGCTCTACCTACCCTGCTATATGCGGGATACAACGTGAAGCTAAAAAAATAATAATAATTAATACAATAATGAAACCCACAACCAAACCTATGTACAGTCATACGATAACCTTTTACGCCACGATGGTATCTAAAATATATCTAAGTAATAAATTTCATCAGAATATGTCACAAATCTCACGAACATACTCAAAATCCATTAAGTACCAATATTCCAATCACCGATCTATCCACTGTCTCCAAATAAAGGGTACGTGGATGGGTACATTTCTGTATAATCGATTTAACCCCAAATTGCCGGTCACACGCTCGTTATTGAATTGCCACCAAGATGCATTAATTATTTTGTCACTCACAGTAACCCCTATTGTTAGATGTTCTGAAACTTAATAGCTTTCAGGTAATAGTCTATTATGGTACAATGTGGGGAATTATAATGTTAAAAGAGAACGGAGTGTCTTAGCACTATGTTTTGTAAATCCCTCTGCCTAGGCGCGGCAAAGCGCGGCGTTGAGTTCCGCCACTCAGCACGCAATGCCTTAATCCGGCGGAAAGTGGGGAACGGAAATCTTGTAAGAGAACGGAGTGTCTTAACACTAGGTTCTCAGGTTCCCTCTGCCTAGTAAAGTTAAAGAAAAAAAAGAAACTTTTTCACAAGTAGAAGAATTTTCGTAGTAATTAATAAGTAATAACAAGTTTGTTATAGGCGAAGTCAGTCACTCAGAGCTGTCGAAAAGTTGTATTCGATATATTTCTTGACTTTTATACGAAAATCAAATAACGTACTTACAACTTATTGTTTGAAACTTAATAAGCTTAACTTAACCTTACTTTGTTTTGGCTATTTTATTATGTTTATATTTTAGCTTCACGCTTTAACCCGCATAGTAGTGTAAGCAGAGAAAACATAGTGTTGAAACACTCAGTTCTCCGCTTTTCGCCTGAATTAGAAACATTGCTTCTTAAACAGCGGAAGTCATTTTTTTTTAATGTTGAAAAAAGGCAAACGAACGGAAGGACTGCCTGATGGTAAATAGTTATTTTCGCCCATAGACTTCTACAAGAGAAGTTGTGGATGCGCTGCCGGCCTTCAGGGTATAAGTGTCTGTGTTTTGTTTTCCTAGAGCGGGGTAATGAAAAAAATTAAGTATAAACATTCCCCCGAGTAAGAATTGAACCCACAACTATCGCGTTTACAGTCTGACACTGTTCCGAGGGAACAGACATTTTTTACTTTACAGGGAAACTGAAGAAGAAATTGATTTTTATTACTATCTCTCCAATATGAGCAAAGTTACAGGAAAAACAAAACAAAATATTCAAGAACTTTTCAATTCAAAATTGGATTCATAAATATTTAGGTGGAAATGTTATTTACTAACGAGTCGTTGCGGTTTGAAACTTTCTAAATTGCTTTGTAAGATTTAAATTGGAGTGCTAAATTGAATGAAATCTTCATGAATTGTAGCCTATGTGTTATTCTTGTATATAAGCTATATTATTATAAAGTTTAATCTAAATTTATTCAGTAGTTTTTTCAATTAAAGAGTAACAAACATTTTTTTTTATGGATAACGGATTGCAAACTTCACTTCCACTGTCCGCGCTCCTCTCTCTACCTAACCATATTTTTAAAAGATATACAATAACTTGTACAACGAAAAATATGTCTATAACTATTGTACGCAAGTGCCACGTTCAAAGCGCCATAACTATGCGTTTGAACTTTTCTAAATCCACATTTTTTTAATATCTTCTACTGTTTTGTAAATATTGTCAAGACACTCCATTCTCCATTTTCGTATCATATTTTGCGTATTGCTACAGTGAAGAAAAGAAAATAATTTAAATATAGTCACCCCCAAGTGAGTATCAGGCCTACTGATGTTCTAGTGAGGCCTATCGTGGCGTAGGAAACAAGCATGTGACTGTAAATGCGACAGCTTGTGGGTTCGATTTCCACACCAGGAAATTAAAAATATTAAATAATATTTAGTATTTTCATTTCCTCGCTCTAGTAAAAAGGTAAAGCGTGGTGTTAAGTTATGCCCCAATTCGGTGGTAAGTGGGTAACAGAAATCTTAAGAGAACGGAGTGTCTTAACACTAGGTTCTCAGGTTCCCTCTGCCTACCCTAATATATGCGGGATACAGCGTGAACCTAAGAAAATAGAATAACACTCCAAAATGTGAAACATTAAAATATTGATCAAAAAGGAAATATAGTACCAATATTATACTATTTCCAATTCGTTCTTAGAAACTAATTAACAAGAAATGAAACGATGATTCACGCTTGGCATAAGCTCAAAAGCAATTTTTGTTTCTTATGGCCGAGTTGATTTCGTTAGAAACTATTTACTTCATTATGTAATATAAATAAACTTTAATTTAAGTATAGCTAAGGCTTATTTACATATTGTTTGCTGTTAAATATATAAAATATAGTTTTTTGACTAATATTATTACTATGTAAGCTACTTTATTGTTAAAGATAAGATATACAATTTTTATATACATATATAGCTTCACGCTGTATGCCGCATATAGCAGGGTAGGCAGAGGGAACCTGAGAACCTAGTGTTAAGACACTCCGTTCCCCACTTTCCGCTGAGTTGAGGAATTGCGTGTTGAGTTGCGGAACTCAGCGCCGCAATTTTGTATATAAAACAATATAAATTTGTAGAAAAATCTCATCCATCAAAATCAAACTGAATTCGCTATGCTATAAAAATAAATACATAAAATATATATAAAAATATCGAAAAAATCAATTCAAAGGAATGTCCATAAACATACATACAGAAACACATGTGTGTAAACACACGCACGCACGCACGCACACACACAACCATCTTCCGTATCCCGCACATAGCAGTGTAGGCAGAGGGAACCAGATAACTTAGTGTTAAAACACTCCGTTCTCTTTTAACATTTCCGTCCTCCACTTTCAACGGAATTGAAGCATTGCGTGCTGAGTAGCAGAACTCAACGCCACGCTTTGCCATGTTATCAGAGCAAGGAAATGAAAATATCAAATATTATTTAATATTTTCATTTCCTGGCGTGGGAATCGAACCCATGACAGGTCTCAATTCAAGAGATTCATTTATTTTGCACTTGTACCAATATACGTAGGACCCCATCTAGTGGTGGATTTATTTTCAAGGTATAGGCTGTTAAGATTTTGCCGCCCTCTGCTTTTTTATCGTTAACCTCAAAATTTTCAGTTCCTAAGTTATTACTTATTATATTTCATATTAACTGCATTTTCGGTCTCTTTTTACTTATAGATATTGGTAGATCAACAATGGTGGAGTAGCGGCAAAGTAGCTAATTTAAGGATTGTCAACTTTTTAAAACTAGTTGCCCCGTTGACGCGTTAATAACACGTTGCCTAGCAACATATATGTCACTTTATATAAACATAGATATCAAAACATGGCAGTATGTGTAATATTGATTTTTATTCATTTATTATACTTTTATGCATCATTTTAAATAGATATTATCATTCTGCACTCCTTCGCTATATAAACTATAAGTGTGTCAAGTTTCATGCTCCTCCGTCCGCGTAATTTTTGTAAAAAGGGCTACAAAGTTGTCATTTCACGTACTATTATTATAGATTTGCTGGCCTAGTCTATAGCCTACTCAGTCTGCTCATACATCTTATCAATATAGACTAGACATGGGCGTTTTCGTTTTTTAGCTGTAACGGTTACATATCGGATATGAAGTTTCCATATCCGATATCATATTCGTTTTCAGATATCGAGTTTGTGTTGCGATAGTTTTCGTTATAATTTAGTTTTCGTTACAATTTAGTTTTCATATCTCATCATCGAGTTGTCGTTACGTTTTGTGTGTAGTTATTTGATATCGATATGATCATTTAGATATCGATATGATATGATATAAGAGCCAAAACCGTTTTTAGTTACGTTTTAATATATCGGTCTCATCCCTAATATAGACCCAAGTGTTACACAGCAATACACTTGTTAGTCACTTCACTTTCGGATTAGCATGAAATTTGAATTTTTAATTACATCATATCCTAAATTAAGCAAGAAGTAACTTTGTTTCGTCGCAATAAAGTTTATTCTCCTTTGTAACTGCCAAAGGCGTACGAAATTTGATAAGTAGGCTTATAACTTTGTTTTACTGCCAATAATAAAGTGCAGTTTTTCATTTGTTCCAATTTTTTAATTTTGTAATTATTAAAAAAGTCTATGTTTTTAGATTTATTAACTGTTTGCCAATTATTTACTTATGAGGCCACTGTCGCGCAGTGTTGGACTGTGCAGCTTTTGGTTGTCAGTTCAATTCCCACTCGTGGGAATAATTCTATTTAAATTATTTTCGCCTATATAACTATATATAATGCCTGTCATGGCGCAGAGGCACAAGCGTGCGACTGTAAACGTGACAGGTTGCGGGTTCGATTCCCACTCCAGGAAATGTAAAATTTAATATTTTCATTTCTTGGGTTTGGTAACAAGGCAAAACGCGGCGAAAGGCAAAAGAAATGAAAAATTCCATTTCCTGGAGTTCCATTATTACTTTATTAATCAAAATACGTAACAATTAAGAAATAAAAATAATTCTTAAGGAAAACTCACACATATGTCAGTGGGAGCACACGCTAATAACGACTTAAGTGATAACCGGAAAAACCAGCGGTCATCACATCGTGACTATAGAGTTGCAAGCAATTAGAAAGGAACTGAGGTATTTTTTTTAAATAGGTTCATCCTGTATCCCGCACATAGCGAGATAGGCAGTGGGGAACCAGAGAACCTAGTGTTAAGACACTCAGTTTCTTTTTAACATTTCCATTTCCCACCTTCCGCTGATTTGGGGTTTTTTTTTGCTGTGGTGAAGAAACCCTTTTACGCACCCGGGTGTGGTTACGGTACGCCTCAGGTGGATTTTTTGGGACTATCTCAGTATTTATAAAATATAATAATGTATGTAAATATATATTTGAATTGAGAATAAAAATAATTTATCAGAAAATAAACTGACACACGAGATATTTTTTTAATGGAGAAGCGTCTTGACACTATGCTACAGGTAAGAAAAGCGTGAAAATAAAAAAATATTAATTTTACTTCTGCCAGTTCTATTTCTTTTGTACCTTAGATGGGCAAGCGCAATCATAATGTTATAGTTGAAGACCAATACCTCAGTCTGTCGCGATCCTTGCTAAGCGATAGACGTGGACAATGGCAAAAACTACTTGCTTTATACTAGCGGCAATATGCTTTGCAAGTGTTCGAAGTTATACTGTACCCCCCGCGAAGCTTGAAGCCATTTATCCTAAAGGACTGAGGGTAACTGTAAAAGGTGAGTTATAGAGTTTATATTTATTAATTTAATATATATTTTATGCATTATTTTTAAAAGATATTATCGTACTGCACTCCTTCGCTATATAAACAATTAGTTGTTTATATTTTCGTAAAAAGGGGTACTATTTTTTTCCTTCACGTATGAATATACTTTCTCTTCTGGTTCCCTTTAGTGTTTTTAAAACAAAGCATAAAGTGTAATTCAATTTTATCTAAATGCTATTAAAAGTAAGTGGTAATATATATTATGTCAAAATTATTATTACAGTTTCACGCTTTTACCCACACAAATTAATCAGAAGTAATTTAATGGTTATACGTAATCGAGATATTGAGTGTTGAATGGCGGAACTTAACGCCGTGTTTAGTCATATTGGAGTGGGGAAATTAATATAATTTTTAATTATTGATAAATTTCAGTCGATCATTGTAAGCATTTCTAAAGTTACGAAATATACTATACATACCAGATAATCTAGTGTTAAGACACTCCGTTCTCTTTTTTAACATTTCCGTTTCCCACTTTCCGCCGGATTCAAGTATTGGCGGAACTCAATGCCGCGCTTTGCCTTGTGACCAGAGTGAGGAAATAAAAATTCTAAATATTATTTAATATTATCATTTCCTGGAGTGGATCGAACCCACAACCTGACGCGTTTACAGTCGCACGCTTGTGCCCCTGCGCCTCAATACATAAGTATTTCCACCTAAAAGTTAAAAGACCTTCGTTTTTTTATATAAAAACATGTTATTTATACTACCTAGTACAGTATTAATTTTTTTATGTACCGTCTGATTCACAAACGCAAAAAAATCATTCAGACAAATTTAAGTCTATTGATTTCTTTTTTCTTTTTTTAACTTCACGCAGTATCCCGCATATAGCAGGGTAGGCAGAGGGAACCCGAGAACCTAGTGTTAAGACACTCCGTCCTCTTTCAACCAATCCGTTCCCCACTTTCCGCCAGATTGAGGCATTGCGTGTTGAGTGGCGGAACTCAACGCCGCGCTTTGCCTTTTTTTAAGTATGTTACATTTTGCTTTTTGAAACATTTTTAATTTTGAAAATTCTTTTCTTATATGATACCTAGTGCTTCTTATGTGTTCCCATTTTATTTTAGTTAAGAACTGCCGAATAGTTTTTGAGTTATTCGTAATAATTATATTTTTAGTACATTATGCATGAAGTTAGTGTTCTTTTTTGTTTAAATCTGAATTATTTATACACGTACAGTTATAAGTTTTTAACATTATTTAAAGTGTTATTCATAAGCAAAGAAGGAAAAATATTTAGAAACCCATTTTTTATAAATTTTCGAAGTTATATAAAAAATATGAGTTGGATTATTTCCAAACTATTTGATTTATTATCCTTATAATTAAAAAAAATATATTTAATTAAAAATAAATTATGAAAACCGATTTCCTGGTAATATTATGAATACAGAAGTTTGTTAGAAGGCATGAATGGTTTTACCCTTTCATGCAATAACTACTGAACAGAATTCGATTAATTTTTACACTTTCATAGCTTATATATTAGAATATATAGAATAGAGACCTGCGCTGGTACAGGCGTGCGAACGCGACAGGTTGTAGGTTCGATTTTTACTCCAAAAAATTAAAATATTAAATATTATTTAATATTTTCATTTTTCATTTCTTCTCTCTGATAATAAGGCAAAGCGCGGCGTTAAACTCCGCCATTCATCATTCAACATAAAGGCTACAATTTACAATAAAAACTGTGTAATTTGAAAAAAATATGACAAAGATGGAAATTAAGTGAGAATTATTATGTTTTGTAAGAATGTTACTTGATATCAATAACTGGAAAAAAAAATTACTAAAGTTATGCGGAGTATTAAATTTGGATAAAGAAAGTCAATATATTTACTAACAATACGAGAAAAATATATCAAAATATTAAAATATGTACTACAGGTTGTGGGTTCGATTCCGGGAAATGTAAAATTTAGTATTGTCATTTCTTGGGTTTAGTAACAAGGCAAAGCGCGGCGTTGAGTTCCGCCACTCAACACGCTATGTCTCAATTTGGCGGAAAGTGGGGAACGGAAATGTTGAAAGAGAATGGAGTGTTTTAACACTAGGTTCTCTGATCCCACTGCCTACCCCGCTATATGCGGGATACAGCGTGAAGTTAAAAAAAATGTACTATAATATCTATATATAAATACGTGAAGCAAAAACTTTGTACCCCTTTTTACGAAAATTACGCGAACGGAGGAGCATGAAACTTGGCACACTTATACTATACTAGAAGGAGTTCATAATGCTAAAATTTTGTTAAATAATACATAAAAAATAATAAAATAACATCTTTAATTTGACATCCATGTTTATAGAAACACAACGCGTTGTTAACGCACCAACGGGGACATGTGTTTGTCCGATACTTTACACATAATGTGTCATACACGTATATTCCGTCAAGGAGGCAACTTTTTTTTTAATTTCTATGAAAACATTTATAAAATCACTTAGAAACGACCTCAGAGTTTTTCTGCTATGCAAATTTAATAAATGTTGTTTTTAAATATTTACATATCTTCGTAAATGCTTCTTTAGTTTGTTTGTTCTTGACATTCTGACGTTTAAGGAGAACTCATGTTGCAAGTGAAAAGGGTCGTCGTTTATCATTTTATCGAATTGCTTTTTTAAATATACAATATTTAAATAATAAATTAGCTAATATTTTATTTTTACATACATACATAACTTCACGATGTATCCCGCATATAGCAGGGTAGGCAGAGGGAACCTAGTGTTAAGACACTACGTTTTCCACTGTCCGCGGAATTGAGGCATTGCGTGCTGAGTGGCGGAACTCAATGCCGTGCTTTTACCTTGTTACCAAACCCAGAAAATGAAAAATTCCATTTTCTGGAGTGAGCATCAAACCCACAACCTGTCGCGCTTACAGTCGCACACTTGTGCCTCTGCGTCACAGGTGTTAATTTTATTTTTACGTATCTTTTTATAAGAAACAAGCTGTACAATGCGCGTGTTGCTACGCCACCACAAATAAATTTAAAGGAAAGACCATTATATATAAATATTCAAACCATTTGGGATAAATTAATTAATTTTGTTAATTTCGAAAAAATTGTGTAGCGCCATCTGTCGAAAATTGGTCATACCTACTCGGAAACCTTCGTGGGCTCATGCAACTTTGTTAAAGATCACCACATGATCAAACGCAGTGAAATTGATGGTTACCGTGTAGAGTGTCAAATGACAGGACTTAATTAGCACATTTCAAATATATAACGCGTAACTAGCTTTTATTTGTATTTGCTTCCTAAATTTGAAGTTTTTGAGGTTTTTATTAACACTCTAAAGTCACCTATATTAATTAAAAAGAAAAAAAAACAAAGTTTATGGTAGAAATTTCTAAACTTTTAAAGTTTCTTGAAGTAATATTTAAAAAAATATCTGACTACCCACATTTGTATGCTAATAGCGTAATATTTGAAATAGACTTATTAACTTGTTATTATTTTATTTTTGTAACCGTTTTCCTTATAACAAACATTCCAGTTCGCATAGAAATGTTACAAAAAAGCAATTTTGTATCCATATATAGAATAGTTGAAAGGTCATCGTGGCGCAATGGACCAGCGTCTGACTGTATCTTCCTACTTTACACGTAATGTAGAGAAAACATACATAGCTTCACGCTGTATCCCGCATATAACAGGGTGGGCAGAGGGAACCTAGCGTTAGGACACTTCGTTCCCCAGTTTCCGCTGAATTGAGGCATTGCGTGCTGAGTGGCGGAGCTCAAACAAAGAGAGAATGAGAGAACGGAGTGTCTTGTCACTAGGTCTTCTACTCTGAACGATACGTGATGTTTTTTAACTTAGTTAAAATTATTTGTCAAGGCCTGTCGTGACGCAGAGGCACAAGCGTGCGACTATAAACGTGACAGGTTGTGGGTTCGATTCGCTATCCAGGAAATGAAAATATTAAATAATATTTAATATTTTCATTTCCTCGCTCTGGTAACAAGGCAAAGCAAGGCCTTTGCCTCGCTTTGCCTTGTTATACATGGCGATTCGACGGAAAGTGGGGAACGGAAATGTTAAAAGAGAACGGAGTGCCTTAACACTAGGTTCTTTGGTTTACCCTGCCTAACCTGTTTGTGCTACAGCGTGAAGTTAAAAAATAATAATAGTTGTTAGCAATACCTATAAAAGCTGTGGTTTCTATATATTATATTTGTATAAGAAATATATTTTATCATATTATTATTTAATTAATTTATATGAAACAAAGGAAGTTGGGAAACTCCAGAAATGTTGTGAGGAGAGGAAAACGGGAAGTAATACAATGTTATCTATTTACTTTGTAGGAGGAAATAGCATAGATGTAGTATACGAAGAAAAATATTTATATGCCTGTCGATGCGCAGAGTTACTAGCGTGTGATTGTAAATGCGACAGGTTCTGAGTTCAATTCCTACTCCAGGAAATGAAAATATTAAATAACGTTTAGTATTTTAATAATAATAATAAAAATTCTTTATTGCAACAAAAAAAACATCACAAGTTATACAAAAAGTTAAGCAAAAGGCGGCCTTATCACTAAAAGTAATCTCTTACAAGCAACCTTTTATTAATAGTGAAACTTAGTAGGACACTTTATTTACCGAGAAGCAGTGCAAAAACAATTTTAAATAAATTTCTTGATATTATTTCACTTATTTTCATACATACACAATACATAAACATTACGTAAATAGATAAAATTACATATATACTTAGATACATACATACATAAAAATAGATAAATAAAATAAATTTGAATTTATAATAAAGATATTATAGTGTTAAATAATATTTTTTCAGTCAGTTCACTTCAGACACTTCGTTCTCTTTTAACATTACCGTTCACCACTTTCCGCGGAAATTGAGGCATATCGTGCTGAGTGGCGGAACTCAACGCCGCGCTTTGTCTTATTACTCGAGCGAGGAAATGAAAATACTAAATATTATTTAATATTTTCATTTCCTGGAGTAGGATCTAACCCACAACCTGTCGCGTTTACAGTCGCACGCTTGTGCCTTTGCCCCACAACAGGCCTCTGAATATGAGTTGCAAAATAAATTTTATCCCAATAAAGCCGAGGGCAATCATTAAATGATCAATAACATAGGTTGTTCACATCAGTTTTTGTACCATCGTATTATGACGTATTCGTACGTTGAACTAGATATGAAGAGCTATAAAACTCTTGCGTCTATCTAACAGGTTCTCATATAAACTTGTTAAATTTAAAGTTCAAACGCTTTTGATTAATATGTGATTACCATTTAGAATGAAATTTTAGTTTTGGCGATGACATAATATGCCTCAATTTGGCGGAAAGTGGGGAACGGAAATGTTGAAAGAGAATGGAGTGCTTTTTTTTAGCTTCACGCTATATCCCGCACTTTTTTCTTCGTAAGGAAATCGCTTACGGATACCCGGCCGATCGGGGACTCGGGACGGGTTATGTGGGACTCCGGTCCAGTTGTAAAGAGGTCAACCGTATACCAACTAAAACCTCACGGTGCTCCTCCTCTACCGCTACTGGCCAAGGCCCACAGGAACTCCCAAATCTTCTGTGAAACCTCGGTGAAAATCCTGCACTTAGCAGGGTAGGGAGAAGGAACAAGAGAACCTAGTGTTAAGATATTCCATTCTCTCCTAACGTGTCCGTTCCTCACTTTCCGCAAAATAGAGACATTGCGTGCTGAGTGGCGGAACTCAACGCCGCTCTTAATAAGAGAAGGGTTATGTACTTATATTTGAACTTTTATTTAAAAGACACTTAACTTGTTACACGGTTATTGTATAATAAATCATATTATAAAGCGGTAAAATATATTTATTTATACATAGTTACTTGTTCTTTGTGAATATAATATAAAATGTAATTTAACTATGTATTATATTATTGTATATAATTAAAATTAAAAAAAGGAAATCAGCTTAAAATAAATATTAAATATTTATTTAATATTTTATTTTCCTCACTCTGGTAACAAGGCAACGCGTGGTGTTGAGTTCCGTCGTTCAGCACGTGATTCGGCGGAAAGTGGAGAACGAAAATCGATTCAGTCTAGAGATTCTCTGGTTCCCTCTGTCTACACTGCTACGTGTAGAATACAGCAGGAAGAAAAAAAAAACTTTATATTAAATACATTAAAAGCACTAACTATCATATAATAAAAGTATGCTAAAAATTGTTTCACCTAGGAAAAAGTTATACACATAGAAAAGCAGTCGAACCTGAGAACCCCCTTGAAAAGTGAGAAGTTGGTAAAAAACGTTATATATTGGTGGTTGTATGGACTTTATGATATCCCTTGTACGTAAGGTTAATCTTTTACGAGTAGCTCGATTGAGGAATCGGACAGGTTATTTGGGAAACCCTAAGATGGTAGATATAGGTCGATTACCTACTAAAACTTTAAGATGTTTCTTTTCTATTGCCATTAGTCGAGGCCAAGAGAGTTGCAAAGACTTGGTCTAGCTATTTTGATCTTCCATGGTCCCAATTTTAAGACGAATATCCCCGTTTTTCGCTATTCCTGTAAGTATGTCGAGGAATCCTCTCTAAATTCTCTTTATACCCAGGGAGCTTACATTTCAAAATTCAGCTTTCCAAATAGTTACGGCTAAGCGTTGTCTGTAATTTAGTCAGAACGTACAAAACGAAAGATATTTACTATAACGTATTGTTTCAAGCAATCACCAATTCCTTTTTTTTAAGAGAATCTAGCAATAAGTCAATCTATTCTTAACTTTTATTTTATAATTAATACAAAAAGCAGATTCACGCTTATTTTATCCCGCATGGCAGGATAGTCAGAGTGAACACTGCTCGTTTTGCGCTTGAATTTGAGACATCGAATGTTAGGTGCCGGAATTTATGTATATTTATTATTTATAATTATTCATTTATTTTTTTGGTTAATAATAACAAAAATATATTTCACAGATGATGGCTTTTCCCTATTTGCATTCCATGGCAACTTGAACCAGGAGATGGAAGGTCTTGAAGCTGGCCAATGGGCGCGAGACATTACCAAGGCAAAAAATGGAGTCTGGACATTTAGAGATAGAAACGCTGAACTAAAATTAGGCGACAAAATATACTTTTGGACATATGTTATAAAGAACGGCTTGGGATATCGCCAGGATAATGGAGAATGGACAGTAACGGGTAGGTGTCTTACAACTTGAAGCTTTCTTAGTAAAACATATATGTAAATGTTAAATGGTCATTTCAATAATAATTATAGACTTAAATATACGATGAGATATATTACTGGCGCGCGTCATTAAACACTTTTAGTATCCAATACGCTTACCGTTTGTAGCAAGGCAAAACGCGGCGTTGAGCCCCGCCACTCCGCACGCAATGTCTGAATTTGGCAAAAAATAAGAAATTAAGCATATTTACACTAGGTCCTCAGGTTTTCTCTACCTACCGTGTTACGTGCAGGATACAGCGTGAAATGAATGTATAAGTTAGTAAATTAACATTGCTTTCGCTTTCAGAGTTCGTAGATGAGAATGGCAAGCCAGTAAGCGGTGATACCTTGCCAATTGTCACACCACAACCAGACCCAGTCCCAGGACCTAACCCCAATCCTGTAACGCCACCCAACCGACCTGTCTGTATAAATTCTCAAACTATGGTACAAGGAATCCGGGGGGTTTGTCAAGGCACCCTGATTTTCAGCGAAGATTTCAACAAAGATAACATAAAAAGCCTATCCTATTGGGAACCAGAGAATATGTTCCCTCAAGAACCGGTAAGTATTATTATTTAAATTTTAAAATAAATGGTTTAATATATGTTTTCCTTCGACAATCTCTCAGTGGTAAACCGAAATTAAGGCATTGGGTGCTGCGGAACGCAAAGATCAAATTAATTTAATAAGTCCCCCGAATGGGAACCAAACCCACAATCGTGTTTACAGTTAAACACTGTCACACTGTGCCAAGACGACCTCTTATATGAATAAAATTTAAATTTACGTATATTTACTAAGTTCTAGAATGTTGACTGTCACCGATTGTTTTTATGGTCCATTTGAACCTATAAATATTATCTAAACGCTTGCGTTGCTGTGTGACTGATAGACAACGTACCAGCGAAACTACTGGCCATAAAAAGCTGAAATGTTTCATGTAAGCTCCATGTGGAGTGTAGGGGAGCGCTAGGAAAGGATTTTTTTTATTTCCTACACTATACAGTTAGTTATATTACATTATAATAATTGTCAGTGGTCACTCATTATCTGCTGTTGATGACCCCAGAACAGCTCATAATAAATGATGCATTTATTGTTGTTATTATTATACATAAGTAAGGAAGTACTTTATAATTCTGTTATCTAATGTGGATCGATATCCCACCCTATGTGATATTAATAATAATAAACTTCTTTATTGCAAAAAAATATACAAATTTAAATTTTACGTAGACAATCGGTGTAATAGACGGCCTTATCTCAAAATTAGTATTATTGCTTTTAGAGCTAATCAAACTAAATACTTAAGTTAAGTAAAAAGATCTTAATATCTATATATAAATACGTCAATCAAAACTTTGGACCGTTTTACGAAAATTACGCGAACGGAGGAGCATGAAATTTGGCACACTTATAGTTTATATAGAGAAGGAGTGCAGAATGCTAACATTTTTTTAAAATAATGCATAAAGAGTATATTAAATTAACAAAGTAAATGTTACACACACTACTACGGTTTGCATAAAGTGACATATACATTGCTAAAGACAACGCGTTGTTAACGCGTCAACGGGTACACTAGTATAACAGTAAAATGATTAACGATAAAAGTTGACCATTTATAAGCAGAAACCAATTTGTATACAAACCCTAACATGTATTTGATAATTATTTTTCTTATATTAATTATAATATAACATTTTTAATAAAAATGTGATAATAAAAAGAGCAAAGAGGCCATGATAGCGCAGAGGCAGCGTGTGTAAGTGTGTGGTTATCAGTTCAATTTCCACTCATGGAAAATATTATATTAAAAATATTTTCATTTCACAATTCTGGTGAGACAAAGTGCGGCATTGGGTCCCGTCTTCCAGCATACATTGTCTCGATTTCGTCAGGAACGGCAAACAGAGTCTCTTGACACTAGATTAGTGACGCTGAAAAAAAAAAAACAAAAAAATGTACTATAATATATTTCTAATTTCAGGATTACCCATTCAACGCATACTTATCTGACGGAATTGTGAACATCGATAATGGGGCGTTGAAAATTACACCCACTCTGACCGAAAGCCGCATTCCGAATATTTACGCCGGCACATGGGATTTGACGAATACGTATGACTTTTTTTAGCTTCACCTTTACACCCATATAGTAGAAAGAGAGCCTAGTGTTAAGACACTCCGTTCTCTATTTTGCGAGCATTCTTTATATATAATTTGTTGAGTGAGTGAAGTCTACACCGCACCTTGTCTTATTTTTTTTTCTATTTTTTTGTTTTTAACTTTACGCTGTATCACGCATATAGCAGGGTAGGCAGAGGGAACCTGAGAACCTAGTATTAAGACACTCCGTTCTCTTTCAACAAATCCGTTCCCCACTTTCCGCCAGATTGAGGCGTTTTGAGTGGCGGAAGTCAACGCCGCGCTTTGCCTTGTTACCAAACCCAGAAAATGAAAAACTTAATTTCCTGGAGCGGGAATCGAACCCACAACCTCTCGCTTTACAGTCGGACACTTATGCAACTGCGCCACGATAGGCATTACCTTGTCTTATAACATCGGATAAATGAAAATAAACATATCAATATCTCAGAGTGAAAATCAAACCTAAAATCACCACCTGTACCTTCAAACACTATTCAACTGAGCCATAATGGCCTACAATTATGTATGTTTCATAACATAATTATATTGTTTGTTCAGTATAGTATCTTGAACCTTATCGATAAGGAAGCAAAGTTCAACCTCGGTTAATTTCTTTTTTGTAATGTTGATTATAATTACAATTTTTATTACCATTATATTATTATTGGATCGAATTACCAACAATTACTTTTACAGTGATAGTCCCACTAAGCCACAAAGGTCTCAAGTACCATTTTTTATGATTATATTAACAAGAATATAAAATTTCTCTTGTTTACCATTAAACAATATATTACGTCTTTTAAAACGCCTGTCGTGGCGCAGAGGCACAAGCGTGCGACTGAAAACGCGACAGGTTATGAGTTCGATTCCCACTCCAGGAAATGTTTCTTGGGTTTGGTAACAAGGCAAAAAACATTTCAATGAATGATGAAAGGCGTTGAGTTCCGCCAGTCAACGCCCAATGCCTCAATCTGGCGGAAAGTGGGGAACGGATTTGTTGCAAGAGAACGGAGTGTCTTAACACTAGTTTCTCAGGTTCCCTCTGCTTACCTTGCTATATGCGTATGCTTGCTATATATATAATTATTTAAGTATGTATCTGAGGTATAAGTTTATATTTATAGTTATGTATGTATATTGGTATGTGCGTAGTGTATATATAATTATGTATTTGTGTTTGTATGTATGTAAGTTTTATGTATTTATAATAATTATTTATTATTTTTATTTTTTGCACTGTTTTCCGCCAAAAAGATGTCTCACATAAGTACGCAATCAATAATGGTTGCCTGTAAGCGATCACTTTTAGTGATAACGCCACCTTCGCTTACTTACATATTTGTTATTTTGTAATTCTTTATTTATTATGTGCAATAAAGTGTTTATATTATTATTATTATATGTATATTTCAGATGTACAGGGCAACTGGGTTCTAGGGAATGTGCGCAAATTGCATCAGGAGCGCAAATTCTGCCTCCGGTAATAGCTGGAAAAATCACAACACGTAATCACTTTAACTTTAAATTTGGCAAAATAGAGGTGAGAGCGAAATTGCCAGGTGGTAGCTGGTTGATTCCAGGTTAGTTAAAAATTCTAATACATATCAATAGGTTTTGGAGCTAGCAGAATGTCAATTTGAAAACTTTGAATAATCATTTTGTTAGGAGTTATATAAAATTTATTTGTATTTCAGTTTAATTAATTAAAAACATAAATTTTCCTAAAATAAGTATACACTGCGTTATATGAGCTAGTTACTTCCCTGTTAAGTACACAAGAATTATATTATATAATACAAAAAAAAAATAGAAACATTCTATGAAGCAAAAAAGAATAAAAAAAAAGATAAGTGTAAATAATATAAAAATAAGTTATGTAATTCTTATTCATTGTAATCAAATTTGTTTGCAGAAATTAACTTAGAACCTCGTGATAATGTGTATGGCAGTCAGCGTTACGAATCAGGCCTCATAAGAATAGCCTATGCGAAGGGCAATCCGGCGTTTGCCAAGAAATTATATGCCGGACCAGTTCTATCAGACACTGAACCCTACAGATCGTTCCTTTTAAAAGAAAAACTTGGAATTGACAATTGGAACAAGGATTATCATAATTACACTTTGATTTGGAGACCCGGTAAATACATGAATATATGGTTAATCTATGTATATTTTAGCATATTCAGAAGTAATTTTAGGATTTTTAGGATTGATTTCGTTGTTTGAGTATTAAAAGATTAACTTAATGCACATAAACTTTGTTTATTTGTTAATTTAACATATAGAAGTTTGTCACAATGAGATCTAGGCAAAGAAAATATAGCATCAAATTGCATTCCCTGACATGACAATTTATGAATGGGCGGCTGTAGAAAGACTTGCAGATATAAAAGTAAAATTAAAAAGATAATTAAAAAAGCTGCTACAAGCCTTATTCCGCATAGCAGCATACCCTGGTATTGAGTTAGGCCACTCAACGCGCAATGTTCGGGCGGAAAGAAGAGAACGGAGTGTTAAATGAAACCATTTTAACTGGATCAATCGCGTATATTTTAGTATTCGGAAATATTTTTTTGGAAACCCAACGTTTTTAACACTTTTCAGTAGTCCATGGTAACAGTAGAACGGAGTGTCTTGACATTATATTCTCTTTGTGTAGCCGGCTATGCAATATGATAAACGTGAAGCTGAAAATTTCTATTTTTCTTCAGATGGTATCCAAATGTTTGTGGACGGGGAACATTTTGGTGACGTGAGTCCTGGCGAAGGCTTTTACTCCACTGGCAGAGACCACGCCGTACCCCATGCCGCTCTCTGGCTGAAAGGATCTATTATGGCACCTTTGGATCAATTTGTAAGAAATGCCTTATTTATTTATTTTTTATTAGAGTTTGATAACAAGGCAAAGCGCGGCGTTGAGTTCCGCCACTCAGCACGCAATGTCTCAATTCGGCGGAAAGTGGGGAACGGAGTGCCTTAACACTAGGTACCCTCTGCCTACCCTGCTATATAGGGGATACAGCGTGAAGCTATGTATGTATTTATTGGAGCTTATCGGCAGTTGTTAATAATACACTTAAAACTGCAATACAGAGCAAGGAATTGAAAATACTATATATTATTTAATATTTTCGTTATCGAAAGCATTTTGTATGGGAAAACTTTAGTTCCTCTTACGCACGGTAGGGGCGCTTTTCAATTCACATACAAATTCTTTCAATAACGATACGAATACTTTGTCGCAAATTTTGATGCCTTACTGGAATGGGGATCGAAGTCATAACCTGTCGCGTTTACAGTCGCACCATTGTGCCTCTTTGAGAAAAGGGTTGAAATTTATTAATATTTACAGTTCTACATCTCTCTTGGCATTCGTGTTGGAGGTATACACGATTTTGCGGACAGCAGCGACAAACCCTGGAGGAATAGAAACAGCAAAGCCATTTTGAGGTTCTGGGAACACAAGGACGAGTGGTACCCGAGTTGGTACTCATCTGATATGGTTGTGGACTCCGTTAAAGTATACGCTTTGTAATTAAATAAATATTTTGTAATTTTCTAAAACTTTACTCTTTTATTATGAAAACCTGTTTATAATTTTATTTTTTAGCAAAGCTTAAAATTATATGATTCCCTATAGACTACATAAGAAATATAATTAATTGGTCATTTAATGTTTGTAATATTTAATGAAATTATTTTCAATTTACATAAAGCGCGGCGTTGAAATCCGCCATAAAGCACACAATATGTTGAATCCAGGCAAAAATATATAACGTAGGTTCTTTCGGAGAAAAAAGCAGTATAAGAGTAGTGAAAGTAAAGTGGAAATCGGTTTGATGTAGAAAAAAAGCATGAGGACCCCCCGGAGGGCATACATGAAGAGGTTAATGACTATGAACGAGACGAAAGAGATATGCAGGGACCGTGGCGCTTAACGCTCCGTTATCTCTGACTACCTCGCTAGGGATATGATCTCATAATAGATTATAGAGAGAGATTTAGAAGAGATTATACCTCTCGAGCCTACCTCTACCGCGTACAAATTACCTCTAAACTTATTCCTTGTCATTTCATTGATAAGTTTGAAATACTTGTTCACCTTGAAATAGTGATATTGACTAATGATCATTTGTTATTTAGTTACCACGTAACTAAAAATTCTTTAACGTTTTTTTATAATTTAACGAATTCTTTTTGTACGTTCATACAATTACTAACTTTTTTGTTCCGATATCTTTGTAATGTAATATTAAATTTGACAAAACAATGATACTCTAATCAAATTTGGAAAACTTTTCTTTACAATATAC
>JAKGSA010000288.1:116343-309772 GCA_033558755.1 Philaethria dido
TAGAAACGCCTCGGTTGAACTTGGAGAACGCAGTATCATTGACACTGGAGGAAGGTCACGTAAAAATCATGAGGACCCCCCGTAGAGCATGTCTGAAGAAGTTAATGACTGTGGACGAGGCGAAAGAGGTATACAGGGACGACGACAAGCATTTCGCACTTCGTTCTCTCTGACTACCCCGATAGGGATAAAGCGTGAAGCTAAGTTAAGTTATATATTTAGTAATAAATGATTTTATTTTTCACTTCCTGTCAGAGAGAATAATTATAGTACTATGACCTGGTCGCATAAAATGAAGCGAGGCCTTTCGCTATACAAAATGATTTGTGCCTAAAAGAGCTGTAAGTGCAGAACGAAGTAACTTATCATTAGATACTATTTGTTAAGTGAATATAATTGTATTTAGTTTGTATTTTGTATAATATATATTTTATTAATATTTGTTATATATATAAATGTCCTGAAAAGTGCACTGCCTACCACTACTTTATACAACTCCAATATCCAAAGGTTGCCTGGAAGAGATCGCTTTAAGCAATAAGGCCGCCTTATTGTACGCTATACGAGTATTTATACTTCTCTGTTATTTGTTTATTTGTGTGCAATAAAGAATATTTGTATTTGTATATTTGCCAAATTTTCGAATAAAAGAACACTTACCATTTCATCAAAAGGTGCCATTGCAGTTCCTTTAAGCCACTGTGACGCTGCATCTACTCCTTTTTCCTTAGCTTCCATTGAGAAACCCTCTCCAGGAGAGATTTCACCATAATTCTCTCCGTCCACGTACAGGGATATGCCATCTACAAAAACAATTTAAAATGATTACCTGACTACTCTGCTGTGCGAGATAAAGAATGAAACTGATTTTTTTTAAATTTGTGTGTTTTCTTCATTTTTTTGAGTTTTTTTTCATTTCTATCAAAATATGATATATTGATTTAGAATTATAGTGACCTTTTTAAAAAATAACAATTTTTGGGAAACGTCAATATAGATTCGTACATTTTAGTTTTTTTGAAGAGAAATTATAATTTTTTAATTAAACATACTTTAATTCATATCTTGTTTTTATCAAATACGATAAAGATCGCTGCTTTGAGTCGTTTCGTGGCAAAAAATCAAAATTATGAATATTTTGATTAAGTCCCCATAGTTCTAAAGATGCGATATTTTTAGTAGCTAGTATTTTGGCTCTCTCACCTGGTTTCCAGACAAGTGAATAATTATGGAATGTCTTGCTCCAATGATCGAATCCAACTTTTTCCTTGAAATGTGCTGATCTAAAATAATATAATATTTCTATTACAAATAAAGAATGTGAATCGTAATAATTGACATTAAATAATAGTTTATATCAAAATTTAAGAAATTATTTATTTTAACCGTCTTCAAAAAAAGGAGGTTTCGACTGTAATTTTATTATGTATGTTATCCTCATAACTTTTCATTGGATGAACCAATTTTGATGATTCTTTTTTTATATGATAGCTAGTGCTTAAGTATTTTATTAAGTTAAAATTTAACTAGTAATTATTACGAACAATTTCGCTTTTTAGCGCATTTTGCTTGAAGGTGAGTTTCTGTTTTGTTGAAATTTTAATTACTCTTATAATAATAGGTATACGACCTCAGTGTATTATTAATTCTAAACAATTAAGACAATACACATAGTATTGTCTTAAATGAGAATCACTAGCCGTTATGAAATCTCACATTAAATTTTATACAGGAACGGGAAAATATTTCTTTAGTAGAAGTTTTATTAAATGAATCCATCCATGGATTGCTAAGGAATTTCTTCCCACATTTTTCTCAGTCTTTTGAATTCATAAAAACTATACTAAACAAATATTTTCTTATGTTATTATAGAACTTATATTTTCTTACCTGTATGGTTCGCTAGCAGATAGCATAGGACCAGCATATAATTTCTTCGAGTAATCCACATTCCCCTTGACAGTGGCGATACGTAATACCCCAGAACCATAGTTACGTTTACCATACACGTTGTCTCTGGGTTCAAGTTGAATTTCTGAAATTAATTTATTTATTTATTCTCTGCTGTCGTGAACGCCTGTCGTGGCGCAGAGGCACAAGCGTGCGACTGTAAACTACTGTACTGTACTGTAAACTACTTGAGGTATTGCCTGTTGAGTGGCGGAACTCAACGCCGCGTTTGCTTTGTTACCAAATCCAGGAAATGAAAATACTTAATTTTCACATTTCCTTGAGTGGGAATCGAACTCACAACCAGTCTCGTTTACAGTTGCACGCTTGTGCCTCTGCGCCACGACAGGCATGTTTTTAATCTTGAATTACCTGGTACAAGCCAACTTCCAAGCGGCATTCTGGCTCCAACATCGATTCTACCGTATTTGAAGCTAAAACTTTTCTTTGTGGTTACTTTAGCAGTGATGATTGGAGGCAGGATGAATGGGCCGAATGCTTCTCGATAACAATCGACTGTACCAATCTGTCCTGTGCACCTGTGAATTTATTATTTCTTTTTTTAGCTTTACGCTGTATCCTGCACATAGCAGGGCAGACAGAAGGAACGTGAGAACGTAACGTGTTAAGACACTTCGTTCTCTTAAGATCTCCTTTCCCCACTTTTCGACGAATTGAGGCATTGCGTACTAAGTGACGAAACACAAACTTGTTACCAGAGCGAGGAAATGAATATACTAAATATTATTTAATATTTTCAATTCCTGGAGTAGAAATCGAACCCACAATCTGTCGCGTTTACAGTCGCACACTTTTGCGCCACGACAGGCCTCATAAATAAATACATACATACATACATACATAGCTTCACACTGTATCCCGCATATAGCAGGGTAGGCAGAGGGAACCTAGTGTTAAGACACTCCGTTCCCCACTTAACTCAACGCCGCGCTTTGCCTTGCCTAAATGAAAAATTCCATTTCCTAAAGTGGGAATTGAACCCACAACCTGTCGCGTTTACAGTTGCACGCTTGTACCTCTGCGCCACGACAGGCCTTTATAAATACATAATATAATAATATACGATTCGTATTTCTAAGAAACAATACTTTAAAATGAAGGTTATTTGTGTGCATACCATATGTACGTACTACAATTGATTGATACAGATCGCATACCACGAATATAAGCGATAATTAACCTTACATAAGCTTATATAGTAGCTAATATATGCTTAGTGAGGCCTGTTGTGAAGCAGAGGCACAAGCGTGTGACTTTAAACGAGACAGGTTGTGGGTTTGATTCTCTCTCCAAGAAATGAAAATATTTAGTATTTTCATTTTCTCGCTCTGGTAACAATGTAAAGCGGGGCGTTGAGTTCCGCAACTCAATGACCCAGCACGCAATTATAAAATGATTTATAACTGAGATGTAAAAAAAAAAAAAATAACATTATCTGTCCCACTGAAAAATTACTTTCTTTTTTTTAGCTTCACGCTGCCCTCATAGCAGGGTAAGCAGAGAGGACCAGAGAACCTAGTGTTAAGACACTCCGATCTCTTTTAACATATAAGGGGTAATGTTTGTATAATATAATTTCATTGTATAATTTCAATCAATTTTGTTAACTTACCTTGCAGTGAGGTCTAGAGACTCACGAACGTGGCCTTCCCCATATTTAGATTCCAGGGTTACAGGCTGTATGCTCAGATGTCCACTTCTCACGCGAATGTTCTTGTCATATAGGTACACGTTAAAAGGATAGTCCTTAAAATAAAAAATATATATATTATTTCTTTTTTAGTTTCACACTTTATCCCGCACATGGCAAAGTAGACAGAGGGAACCAGAAAATCTACTCTTAAGACACTCCGTTCTCTTTTAACATTTCCTTTCCCCACTTTCTGTAGAATTGAGCTATTGTGTGCCAAGTGACGGAACTCAACGACGCGCCTTGCCTTGTTACCAGGTCCAAGAAATTAAAATATTAAATATTATTTAATGCCTTCATTTTCTAGAGTAGGAATCGAATCAACAACCTATCGCGTCTACATTTGCACACTTGTGCCTTTGTGCCACGATAATATTTGTAAAAATCTCAAAGAGAAGTGGTATTATATGCAATGGCACGACTTAGCGCCCAAACAACATCTTTTGATTTTTTTTAAATAATAACATTATTTTAACTGGGAATCGAACCAACAAATCCGTGTTAACCGTATTAAGTCAGTCGCACATTATCCTAGGAGAATTTAAATTATTACTAATTCTTCAAGTAATTTCCACATTTAAAACTAAAACACTTCGTCTAACTACAGCGACATTTCTTGGATATTGACAGTCACTTAACTGGGAATCGAACCCACATCTAACGCGTTAGTCATCATATAACAGTCAATCAGGCATTTTTCTATAGTATCGCGATAGCGTTAATCAGTATTATTATTATTTCATAATATTAAACATCATTAAATTATTTATTAGTTACGCTAACCTTAACTTTTTTTTCTGATTTTATTTACAACCTTTATTTTATCTATAACTAAAAACTATTTCTATATATTGATACGTGAAGCAAAAGTTTTATATATTATAGTTTAACCAATAAGATTTGCCTTTGCCTTTCGCCATTTTACAAATATTTTCATTTAAAATATATTTTTTTTCTTTTTAACTTCACGCTGTCGCATCTGCCGCATATAGCAGGGTAGGCAGAGGGAACCAGAGAACCTAGTGTTAAGACACTCCATTCTCTTTCAACAATTCCGTTCCCCACTTTCCACCGAATTGAGGCATTGCGTGTTGAGTGGCGGAACTCGACGGCGAATTTATTCATTTCTAATAACAAATGTTTAATTTATCCTACACTATAATAAATAAACTACTAACAGGTTCTCCCGGAAATCTTATTTCGGGTGTCCAAATTTTTCCTTTCTCAATAGTTGACTCAAAGTTGTCCTCAAACAGCAGTTGTCCTTTACATACGAATCCTGGCACTGACACCTTCGATAGGGATATTTCACAAGGATACTCTTCAGGTTCTTGGCCATTGGGAGGAGGATTTGAAGCGCTTGGAGGGGAAGGTGGTGGTGTGGAAGGCTGAGGTTGAGGTACTTGAGGCAAAGCTGATCCATCAGATGATATTGGGATACCATCTTCGTTGACGTAACCTTAAATTATTATGTTATTTGATAAAATTATTAATAGAACAGGAATATAAATTGAATACAGAAATAAAATATTACTTGAAAGTACAAATAATAAAATATATTTTTGTAACCGACTTCTAAGGAGTGGATTTTTAATGTACGAGTATGTTACCACATAAGCCTTTATTGGTTGAACCAGTTTTGATAATTATTTTTTATAAGATAGATAGTGCTTTTGATGTGGTCCCATTTACATAAAGTTAAATCTGACGACTAGTTTTTGAATTATTCGTAATAATTGTACTTTATTGGATTTTTTTTTTTATTTTCCTGGTTGTATTTTTTGTTAAAATCTTAATTATCCATTTAACAAGATTTCAATCCACGTTTGTAGAGTGATTATATTTAAGGTAATCATAGAATACAAGTTTTTAAGCTTTAAGAGGAACTATTTAAATAACACTTTTTTTTAACTTCACGCTGTATGTACGCATATAGCAAGGTAGGCAGAGGGAACCTGAGAACCTAGTGTTAAGACACTCCGTTCTCTTACAACAATTCCGTTCCCCACTTAAATAAAAAAATACTATATTTAAGTAACTTACCTGTAACTGTCCATTCACCATTATCCTGCCTATATCCGAGGCCATCTTTTAAGACATACGTCCAAAAGTAAATTTTATCGCCAATCTTTAACTTGGCGTCTCTGTCTCTGAAAATCCATAAGCCGTTTTTGGCTTTTGTGATGTCTCTTGACCATTGACCTGCTTCCAAACCTTCCATTTCTTCGTTGAGCTTCCCGTGGAAGGCGAATAAAGAGTAGCCATCATCTTTTTCGTTGAAAACAAAAAATAAATATATGTGTAATATGATGAGTTTTGGTTAGATAGAGAGAGGAGCGCGGACAGTGGAGGTGAAGGTTAATGCGCATTTTAAAGGGGCCCCTTAACCCTACTCGTTGGGTTGTACGTCCTAGACACTCTCCAAACTCCTCTCTCAACGCGATGGACACCCGCACGGTGAGTCCATGGTGCACTAAGGAGTTTCTTTCGTTATGTTCTGACATACTTCAAAAAGGAGGAAGTTATCATTTGGACTGTATTTTTTATGTGTTGCCACTTAAAATTTTATTGGTGGAACTAATTTTGATGATTCTTTTTATATAATAGCTAGTGGTTCTGATGTGATTCTATTTAAATTCAATCAAAAACTGTCGACAAATTTTTGAGATTTTCGTAATAATGTCACTTTAAGTGTATTTTATTTGAAGTAGGTTTTCGGTTTTTGTTAAAATCTTAACTTAATAAAATCAAGGACGAGAATATAATATAAATATTGTTTCGTCTAATCCATGTTTAATTACGTTATTAGTAAAAAACACCAGGTTATCAGGTTCCCTCTGCCTACCCTGCTATATGCGGGATACAGCGTGAAGCTAAAAAAAATATTAAAGACAGATATACCCTTTTCCACGCATAGCAGGTACAGAGAAAAAACTGTGTTAAGACACTCCACCGTTCTCCACTTTCCGTTCGAAGACAGGATTGAGTGATAAATGGCATCAATACTGCGGTTTATTTAACCAGATTAGAAAAAGGAATATAATGTAAATGTAATTTACCTGTTCGAACCCACACTTATCGCGCTAATATACAGACATCTCATAACTTAACTATGACTTAAATGTCCCTATTGCGTGAAGCTAAAAAAAATTAACTTCACGCTGTATCCCGCACATAGCAAGATAGGCAGAGAGAACAAGAGAACGTAGTGTTAAAACACTCCGTCCTCTTAACATTTCCGTTCCTCACGTTCCTCTGAATGGAGACATTGAGTGCTTAGTGGCTGAACTCAATGCCGCGCTTTGCCTTGTTACCAGAGCGAGAAATGAAAATATTAATATTAATTATTATAAACATTTAATATTTTCATTCCCTAGAGTGGTAATCGAACCCACAACCTGTCGCTTTTACAGTCTCGCGCTTATGCCTCTGCGCCTCTATTGTAAATTAAAATTAAAATTAATAGATAAAATCAATATATAGTATAATGAATGTAATATAATATGATATAATAATATGACAGTGAATAATGAATATGATGATGATGAAAAACAAACACATCGTCATTAATTATACTTCGCTCTTAAATTTCCATAGAAAATGGACTTCCCCTAGTTTTTAATAAATAACTTATTTTTTTTTTTAGTGTTAAACTTTATTCCGTATAGCAGGGTAGTGAGAGAGAACCTAGTGTCAAGATTTGTTTACTTGTACTAGTTGACGCGTTAACAACGCGTTACCTACATTGTTCATATATGTCACTTTATACAAACATGGATGTCAAACGATGGTAGTGTGTGTAACATTTATTTTATAAATTTAATATATTATAATTTTTATGCATTATTTAAAATATTAGCATAATAAATATTAGCATTCTCCACTCCTTTTCTATATAAACAATAAGTTTGCCAAGTTTCATCTTTCTCCTCCGTCCGCGTAATTTTCGTAAAATAGGAGTCAAAAGTTTTTGCTTTACGTATTCATATATAAATGTTTTTTTTTTAAATTATCATCGTCACTTAGCGCGCAATACCTCAATTCAGAGGAAAGTAGGGACCGGAAATGTTAAGAGGATGGAGTGTCTTAACACTAGGTTCTAAGGTTCCCTCTGCCTACCCTACTATGTGCGGGATACAGCGTGAAGTTACTCATAATTAATCGTAAGACATATTGAACAAACAGTCAACCACAAAACTTTATAATCTTTAGTATTTTCGTTAAGACGTTCTTATTAAATAACAATAACAGGAAAAATAATAATATTATAATAATAATATAAATTTTTAGGAATATGTGAATAATATATTATATTAAATATTTTGCTTTTAAATTAATACGCATCTACTGTAGTGAAGTAAAACAAAAGATCAGAAAAAGAATTCCGACGTCTTATAAAATGCATTAAAAAGTAACATTATTACGAATAGCTCAAAAACTACTCAACAGATCTTTACTACATTACCAGGTATTGGCATATATATCCAATACCTGGTAATGTAGTAAAGATGGAGTGAAAAATCTCAAACAGAAACTCTCCGTAATGCCATATGTAATGTGCAAAAGCTACAATAACAACATTTTTACTGGGCTCACATTACTTGATTACGTTTTTTGTATTTGTAGTGTTAATTCTTTTAAATATCAATATAAATAAAATATAGCATAATTTAAGACAATCCGTTTCCATTAGAAAAGGGTGAATTTACTGCAGTGAAAATTAGTGTAATACCTTTTTTACATAAAAATGTTTTAAATTCTGTGGAGTTTATGCCTGGATATTGATCAGATAATACAATACCTATCTCATTGCATTTTGGTACATTATTTAAGAGTTTTATAAAGTCTTTCGCACTCTGTGTCTTTGAGGTTATTATATAAGCGTATCGAGTAAAATGATCCACCAATAGGTGTAAGTATCTTTTTGTTGACCTAGAGCCTTCAAATCCTCCAATTGTGTCTATTGAGACAATTTCAAATGGTTTTGTGGCAGTACCTATACCGATATAAAAATATAATTATCAAAATTAGTTCACCCATTTAAGTGATTATGCCATAATACACATAAAAAAAACCTTCGGTTTGAGAACCTTGACGAATCAGAAGCACTGGTTATCGTATAAAATATCGCTGCTCCGGAACAATAGTGACGTAAGTAAATTTTACGAAATGGACTTAAGTGCATAGAGAAAATTAAATGAAATTTTTGATACCCTCTAATTCCTTGTAATACTTACCCATATGTATTACATACCTGGAGTTCAATGCCAAAGTTCATTCGTATTCATGAGTTATTGAATTGTAAGGGTATTAATATTAAAATACATTTTAGTTTCTTGTGCCTCCTGAACTATTTCAAAATATGCAGTTACGTCATTGTTGCTCCGGAGCAGCGATATATAAGAATTATAATAAGAATCATCAAAATTTATCATCGTCACTTAGCGCGCAATACCTCAATTCAGAGAAAAGTAGGGACTGGAAATGTTAAGGGGATGGAGCGTCTTAACACTAGGTTGATTTATCAACCAGTAAAAACTTATGCGGTAACACACAAAAAAAGTACAATCGTATCGAGAACCCCTTTTTTATTGAAATCAGTCAAAAAGAAAAACGTAATTGTTATCGAAATTATTGATATTAAAAACCAAAATATCGCCTACTTTCTAATATGTACATTAAATAACAATTATTAACTGTAAAAAATTAGAACAATCATTAGAATACAATTAATCTTAGATATTGCTTGAAAATTTTAATGTCCATTTATTTTATTTGTTACTAGCTGTGCCTGCGACTTTGTCCGCATGGAGTTTAACATAAAAATCATATTGTGATAATATAAGATTTTTTCTATATATTTAGCTTAAGCTACTCCTTATTACATCAGTTACCTGCTAGTAAAAATCACATCAAAATCGGTCCACCCATTTCAAAGATTAGCGAGAATAAACAGAGAGACATATAAAAATTGTTAAATTTTTGTGTTTAGATATACGGAAATATATTCATATGCAAGTAGTGAAAAGCGGGTATTATAACATTACAAACAGACACTCCAATTTTATTTGTATGTATATAGTTTAAGGTGGTGAACTGAAATGAAATCTGAAATGTTTGAGAACGGAGTGTCTTAACACTAGGGAACGGAGTGTCATAACAAAAGTTATATGACAGATCGGTGATGATACATACATACATACGATTTTAATTAAAATCAATAGTTTTTATGTGTGTTTACGCATAACTTTTTACTGGGCTTTTCATGTTTCCTTTTTTATATGCTTTTGATGTGACTCATTTAAAGTTAGTTAAATTCTGACAAGTAGCTTTTGAGTTAATCCTATTAATGTTATTTTCAGTGCATTTTGTATTAAATCGGTTATCTTTTTTTGATTTTCTTTAGCTTCACGCTGTATCCCTCACATAGCAGAGTAGGCGGAGGGAACCTGAGAACCTAGTGTTAAGATATTCCGTTCCCCACTTTCCACCGAATTGAGGCATTGTGTGCTGAGTGACGGAACTCAACGCCGCGCTTTGCCTTATTACCAAACCTAGGAAATGAAAAACTCCATTTCCAGGAGTGGGAATCGAACCCACAACCTGTCGCGTTTACAGTCGCACGCTTGTGCCTCTGCCCCACGACAGGCGTTTATTTACCAATTGTACTTATAGTAATAATAGTATCAGTAAATAGTGTATACCGCAAAACTTGATAGATTTTAAAATTATTTTTAATGTTTTCACAAAAGATAACAAAATGTAACATCAGCTTATCGTGGTCATATTAAAGGTTAAATAAATAGCAGATAACAATTACGTAAATGTTATTTTAAATTATAATATCGGCGAAAAGGCCATCGTGGCACAGTGGGACAGTGCCTGACTCCAATCACGATCCGTTGTGGGTTCGATTCCCTCTCGGAGATATAACTATATTTACTAGTGTCTTGTCTTTAGTAATGTATATGTCACTTTATATAAACATTGATGTCAAATCATGGAAGTGTAGGTAACATTTATTTTATTAATTTAATATATTTTATGCAATATTTTTAAAATGTGTTGTGTGTACTATTTCCCCTTTCCCACCCATCCTTTCCCCAAAATGTGGTGGTTCCGATAGCGGACTACTACATTATCCTCCCTTTCCATCTGTATCCTCTAGGTTGGCAACGCATCTAGTACAAGAGATGTACTAGATGCGTTGCCAACCTAGAGGATACAGATGGAAAGGGAGGATAATGTAGAACCACCACATTTTGGGGAAAGGATGGGTGGGAAAGGGGAAAACCTGGCTTACATGCCATCGAACCGGAACACATCATAAGATATTTGGCGGTTCGTCTTTGACATGATAGTGGTCGCGAGCCAGACGGAGGACGAACCTCCTACCACCAAACAACGTCCTACGTCCACTTAATTTTCGTAAAAAGGGATCCAAAGCTATGTATATATAGATAATATTTTCGTTTACCCGCTCTAGTAAGATGAAACGCGGTTATGCCTCGAATTCGTTCAAATAGTTGACAAAGGAGTGTCATGTCATTAAGGTTTCCCGACAACAATTAATCTAACAATCGCAGTCATAAATATTAGCTTTTACTATCTCCCGCATAAAGCTGAATGGGCAGAGAGAACCTAGTGTAATTACACTCCGTTCGTTATTTTTCCGCATATTTTGTCATTACGTATTGAGAACCGAACCCGCGACCGCGTACATACAAACTGTCTAGCTGTTATTTTTAACATGAAAAACCCTTTTATGGTTAAACACCTGATTAAGGGACTCTGGATTGGCAGATACCCACTAAAACTTTACAATTCTTCTCGACCAACAGAAATAAAACTATTGATTCTCTTAAACTTAATCAAATAAAGACAATTCTAACAGATTTTTAAAGATGTAGATAGATGATCAAGGTCGAAAACCAGTTTATACATAAATAAAAAAATTATAAATATTCGTTGGTTAATAATAGCATTTTTTGTGATATTTGTCATGCTTTTCCCACATAGCAGGGTAGTCAAAATTAGTGTCGAGACACTCCGTTCTCTCCCAGACCGAATTCGAGTTTGCTTTAAGTAGGACTCAACGCCGCATTTTGCCTTTCAGAAAAAGTGCGTAAATTAAAATAGTTTAAAAAATATAATAATCATTTACCCGAGTGGGAATCGAACCCACTACACACACGCTATTCCACTGCACCATGATGACCTCTAAATCTAATCTAATAAAATATCTATGAGGTAATTAAAATTTTAACAAAAGAACGGACTTTAAGTAAAATGCACCCAATAGTTTTTTTTATGTATAATTTCGAAACTAATTGTTAGATCTTAACTAAATTTAAATGGGACCACATCAGAAGTACAAGCTATCATATGAAAAAAGACTCAACAAAATTGATTGACCCAGTAAAAAATCACGCGGTAACACATAAAAAAAAGTTTAAATGATAACTTCCTCCATTGAAACGTTTAAAAAATATTATAAACATAATAATTTCACCCCAGTAATCGAACTCGCAACCAGTCGCATTTAAAGACACTGACCCACTGCACCATAAAGGCCTCTAAAATCATCTAATACTATATGACAAAACAAATACACAGCAACAAATTCTACATACCCGGTACAGATACTCTGAGTCCTTTAGGATATATGGCTTCTAATTTCGCTGGAGGTACTTCATAACCAAACACATTCGTACACAGAAGCCCAAGAAACACAAAAATATATATTTTACACATATTGCACTAAAAATATAACATAATATATAGCAGTCCGGTTCTCACTATTATAACAAGAAGACTGACCACTTTAGTCGACTGCGAGTCTTAAATAAGTTTTACATGCGGATGCCGCGCTGTCGTGTTAAGGTAAAATATGTTTTGTTAATTAAAGGCGTGCTGATTGACGGAACTTAACGCCGCGCTTTGCCTCGTTATCAAATCCAGGAAATTAAAATACTACATTTCCTGGAGTGGGAATTGAACCCACAGCCTATGGCGCTTACAGTCGCACGCTTGTGCCTCTGCGCCCCGACAGGCGTTATGCCTCAATTCGGCAGAAAGTGGGAAACGGAGTGTCTTTACACTAGGTTTTCTGGATTCCTCTGCCTACTCTGCTATATGCGGGATACAGCGTGAAGCTAAAAAAAAATAATAATTAAAGGCGAAGCGCGGCGTTGAGTTCCACCACTCAGAACGCATAGCTTCAATTCGGCGGCAAGTAGGAAACGGAAATCTTAAGAGTGTCTTAACACTAGGTCTTTGGCTTCCCTCTGCTTTTCCGCTGTATGTGGGATACAGTGTGAAGTAAAAAAAATGTTTTGTATGGCTCTACTAAGCTAGATTTCTTTTTTGCTAGATAAATTTGATTTGGCTTATAAAAAATCGATAACTGTGAGGTACCATAGTACCTGTATACTTCTTACGCCTCGTCCACAGTCATGAAATGAATTATTGAAAAATTGATGATGATGACCACCTGGAGGTGGTCCTCATAATTTTTAGGCGATAACCAGTATCATTGATACTATATTTCCGAGACATATATATATATATATATAATATCTTGAGGTACACCACACAATAATATTTATATTTACTGGTAGCCCCTTAACGCCTTAAAACACTTGTTGCCTTATTTATGACATAAAATATATGTCAATAAATTATTATTTAATATCACCATTAGGTGATATTTGTTTTTCAATGTATTATTATCAAAAATAATACTTTTTTTTTTTTTTATGGATAACTGATGGCAAACGAGCAGAAGGACCACCTGATGGTAAGTGGTTACCTTCGCCCATGAACACCTACAACACCAGAGGCGTTGTAGATGCGTTGCCAACCTAGAGGATACAAATGGAAGGGGAGGACAATGTAGTAGTCCGCTATCGGAGCCACTACATTTTAGGGAAAGGATGGGTGGGATAGGGGAAAACCTGGCTTACATGCCATCGAACCGGAACACATCATAAGATATTTGGCGGTTCGTCTTTGACATGATAGTGGTCGCGAGCCAGACGGAGGACGAACCTCCTACCATCAAACAAACTTTTCTGCACTTCTTCTTTATGTAAACTTTAACTATGCCATATTTTATTCTTCTGTTTGCAGAACTTTCGTAAATAGGTCTAACTCCCTGCCTGCCGTAATATGTGCGGGGCATAACGTGAAGGAAAAAAAGTAGACTTAGGTGGAAAGGAGTTAGAACTGGAATAGTTCCATAAAATAATAATGTACATTTAGTTAGCATTACGGAACATTGAATGATAAATTTATCTTAATAGTGCTACTATGAAACGAATAACGCCTGTCGTGGCGCAGAGGCACAAGCGTGCGACTGTAAACGCGACAGTTTGTGGGTTCGATTCCCACTCAAGGAAATGGAATTTTTCATTTCCTGGGTTTGGTAACAAGACAAAGCGCAGCGTTGATTTCCGCCACTAAACATGCAATGACTCAATTCGGCGGAAAGTGGGGATCGCAGTGTCTTGACACTAGGTTCCCTCTGCCTACCCTGCTATATGCGGGATAAAGCGTGAAGCTGCTATGTATGAAACGAATATTTGAAGTTAAAGACTTAGATGTGAAATTGAAAATGATTGCAATGTCAAGCTACAATTCTCCATGGACATTTTTAAAAAGATTAAATCTATTTTGATTTGATTTACAAAAGGTAAAAGTTAAAATAATATATAATAACTATAAAGAATAAAACTAAATTATATTCAAGATAAATCAAAGAACTGCGATCGTACATATTGCACCTACGTCACTATTCAAACATAAGAACGAAAAGGGAATTCCATTTAACTAGTTCTATGGATTTTATTTTTGTATTTGCATTCTATGTCTATACATATACGATACTCGCTAACGCAAACGTTATATATAGTTATACTTATATATCTATATATCAGTGACGAGGCGTCCATACAACATGATTCTCACCGGCTTACCTAACTTTTCAAAGAACAAATACGTTTAAAATTAGTAGTTTAAAAGTAGTTTTAAATTATAATGAAGTTTCCAAAAAACAAAGTCAAGCAACGTTTAAGAGCTAAAAAAAGTGGGCAGGAAAATTTGGAGCTTGAGTTTGCAAAAACAAGGTGGAGAGCTAAAAAAAATACTAAATACCTTCACATCCTATACCGACTTCTCTAAAAATTACCGGCTTCCCTAAATATATGTACCGATTTCCCTAAATATACACCGAATTCTGTAAATTTACAGCTTGCCTAACTAATATTTTCACCTCTCGCTTATGCTTATTTTTTTGCAATCTTCCCAAAACTTGTCGAATTTTTTTTGGTGTTCCTAATCTACTAGTAAATCCGACACTAATTTACTATAATTTACAAAAGGTAAGCCGATGGGAGTCGTCTTATATGGACCCTTCGCCATTGACATAAACAAATATATATATATATATATATATATATATATATATATACTACCTGAGGCTTCGCTCGTGTGGTCAATGCCAGTATATGCGCTAACTTGAAGGCTTTGAAGTAACAAATTCTTTGACAAACAATCATATCAGGGGTTAAATTTAGTAATTGAAATTTAACCCTCTTCCCGTTAACCGATTGATCTGACATTTGGTATACGCCTTTGATTCTGGTGACAATACAATTATAATACCTCTAAGAATATGTGTATCACGATAATCGGTTCAGTAGGTTTGGCGTGAAAGTGTAACAAATAATTTACATTCACATATATTAAGAGAAGAAACTCCTTAGCAATCTATGGATTTACCGTTCGACTGCCCATCACGTTGCAGAGAGAGGAATTTGGAGAGTTTCAGGAACTTACGATACAATTGTACGTTTAAGGGGCCTCTTTGAAAAAATCAATCCAAAAAAGCGTGTACATTACAGTTATATAGTTTTTTTTTTAACTTTACGCTGTATCCCGCATATAACAGGGTAGGCAGAGGGAACCCGAGAACCTAGTGTTAAGACACTCCGTTCTCGTATAACAATTCCGTTCCTCACTTTCCGCCGAATTGAGGCATTGCATGCTGAGTGGTGGAACTCAACGCCGCGCTTTGCCTTGTTACCAAACCCAGAAAATGAAAATACTAACATTTCCTGGAGTGGGAATCGAACCCACAACCTATCGCCTGTAAATCAGTCGACTGTAAATCAGTCGCACGCGTGTACCTCTGCGCCACGACAGGCGTTAAGTTATATAGTTTTATGTGAGATTTTGCATTTCCCAATATTAAAATCAACTTATGAAAAAACATTTAACTCTAATATTTGAAAATTTTGAATAACAAACATGGAACATTCAATATTTGAGATAAAAACTATTCTATCTTTTAAATTGGGTCAACCAATGGGTTTACCTTCAAAAATCTTTAACAATTAGATTGATATTGAAGCATTGAATAAGTAATTTTTGTATGTCAACTGTCTCATATTGCCTTTCATTATACCAACTTTTTTTAAATGATATGACGATAAGACACCAATTTAAGTCACTTAGTGATATTTTCACAACATAATATAACTCAACGCCACTCTAACAACCCCGAAGACATACAACGCAATCTGATATAAATTTTCCTTATATGTTACTTCAGTCTAGTAGCTTAGGATCCAGGCCTCCTGTTTGGTCAATATATGTATAACTGTTTTGTGACAGTAGTTCTTTGGCAAATAAAAAAAGATATATTTGTCATAATTTTATTCTCAAGTTATGAAAAAACTATAACAATCTATAAAGCGTAAACATTAATGGAGTCAACAATCAATTCTGGTGGATTCCAGGATCGATACCAACTCTTCTTATCTTTTGCAAATTCATACATGGCCTTTGGACTCTTGTTTCTCCACGGCTTATCTTCGGTGTCAGGAAAGTCGTGAATACCGCCAACACGCACTCCGAGCGAGATGTAGAACTAAACATTCGAGTAAATATGTTTTTTAGAGAAATCTGTAATTTGTCCAAATTAGTTCCAAATTTTTATAATTTTGTTACCATTTTATCCAAAGGAGCTAAGAAGCTTCCCTGCTTCCATGCAATTTGTTGCAAATTTATGTGGAGCGTATCAAGTGACCTAAAATTGTCTGGATCCGATATGCTTGAATTAAAAATACCATAAGGTTCTCCATCAACTAACATTTCAATACTATCTGAAAGGGTAAATCATATTTTACTTATATATCAAAACAAATATATAAAAATAGGTGAGCGTCAAAAGAGGTAGGGGGAGACCTCTGTTGATCTTCGAGAACACAGTATTAATGATACTGGAGGAAGGTCACGTAAAAAGCATGAGGATCCCTGGAGGGCATGCATAAATAGTTTAATGACTGTGGACGAGGCGAAAGAGGTATGCAGGGACCGTAGCGCTTGGCGCTCCGGTCTCTCTGACTACCCTGCTAGGGATAAAGCGTAAAGTTAAGTAAGTAAGTATATATATTGATGATTGTTATTAGTTAATAAATGGATGGTTGTTAGTTAAAATTGAGCTCAATGATATTTTATATCCGTATTTTTTTACGTATATGGCATATGTGATTATAAAAGATAAAGGCTTCGTGAATATAAAAATAATATAACGTACCTGGTGTCCAATTCACAGTATAAGTATGAAAACGGTTACTCCAAGAACTGTCGCTTTTTGAATTTTTAAGAAACATTGACCTTAAAGGTTCCTTGTCATATACTATTGGTCCTCCAAATAAATCATCGGAAAGTTCTCGATTCCCTTTCGAAAAGGCGATCCGTATTATTCCAGACCCATAATTTGACTTTCCATATTCATGATCACGGGGCTCCAGTTGGATTTCTAAGGTATAAATAACTATGATTATAAAATTGTACTTGGTGTCATCGTAGCCATCTAATGTTTATATATACATATAATGTTTTCGTTCCTCCTGTCAAGTTGGAATAAGCGCGTCAGTGAATCATTAAGCGCGCAATATTTATAAAGAAGGTGGATAGTCGGCAACGGCGTGTAGAGAATATGTTTGAAGATAAGTAAAGGAATACTGTTAATACCTCCCATAAATTTGATGCTCATATTGTTTCACTTTATTACTATATTCTCTACAAGAAATCCAATCCATTCAACAGCATTCTCATCATCTCCCATATCATGAGTAACACATTGGATACGTGGTTCGTCACTCATTTTAAAATGGAGCGTATTAATTGGCATAACTCAAGGCTGCCCTTTGTTGAACCAAATCAAATTAAACATAAACACTACCACCAGTCTAAATCCGGAAGGACTAAACTTATACTTATGTAGGTGCTTACCCAACAACACTACAAAGGTTTTGTTTATTTTTTTTTTAACTTCACGCTGCATCACGTATATAGCGGGGTAGGCAGAGGGAACCAGAGAACCTAGTGTTAAGACACTCCGTTCACTTTCAACATTTCCGTTCCCCACTTTCCGCCAAATTGAGGCATTGCGTGTTGAGTGGCGGAACTCAACGCCGCACTTTGCCTTGTTACCAAACCCAAGAAATGAAAATACTAAATTTTACATTTCCTGGTGTGGGAATCGAACCCACAACCTGTCCCGTTTACAGTCGCACGCTTGTGCCTCTGCGCCACGACATTTATTTGTTAGGTATTATATGTTGTTTTTTTATAAAAATATTGGGATCTGAATAATATGAACTGGATATTTCAAAACCAAGTTCTTACCTGGAGTTACCCAATCACCTTTAGGTAGTTTTGCTCTTATTTGAATTGTGCCATATTTAAAGTTAAAAGACTTGCGTGTTGTTAATTTTCCTGATATTACTGGTGGCTCTATAAAATAGCCAGATGAAATTCTGTAACACTCACTCGTTGCTATTTCTCCTGTACACTTATATCTACATCAGAAAAAATATTGTTTATTATACAATTTTTACACGTCGCGGTGAAAATTTCCTCTAAAGTCATAGTCCCTGCTTGATATTTCTTGGGTCATGAATTTTTCCTATGAAAAATATTTTATATATATGCACGTAACATTATAGTCTGCAGAATATATTTATAAATATTTAAATCAATAATACCATCGAACAATATTATATAAATTTGTACGCGGTAGAGGTAGGCGCGAGAGGTATAACAGCGAAATCTCTCTATAATCTACTGAAAGATCTCGGCCTGTCTAGAACTATTATCAGTTCATTTCTAGCACGTATTTCGAGGTTCTAAATACGTGCTAGAAATGAACTGATAAAGTTCATTTCTAGCACGTATTTCGAGGTTAGTAGGATCTTTTCAAATTTGGTTAGGTAGAGGAGCGTGGATAGTGGAGGTGAAAGTTAATGTACATTTTAAAGGGGCCCCTTAAACCTACACGTTGGGTTGTAAGTCCCAGGCACTTTCCAAACTCCTCTCTCTGCAACGCGATGGGCACCCACACGGTGAATCCATGGATTGCTAAGGAGTTTTTTCTCTATAACTATAGATTGCGGATGCTAGTATTGATTAAGTAGGCGACTCTTCTTATACCAAAATTCGATATAATTATTTCAGTAGTGCATGTGTGTATGAATATGCATGTATATATATATGTACTTGATACCTACATATTGTTTATGTTGGAAGATTTATCGATATAATCTTTTGTAATATTGTTGTCGGTAAGCATTGCCCTAATTTTAAGCTTTCCATTGCTAAGAGTTGTCACAGCTTCAGATAAATACATGTTAAATGGATAATCCTATAACAAAACAAAATGTAAAGATATTTCTTATAATCTCTTTCTTCTTTTATATTTCTTTGAATGAAAAAGAAAGCAGTAATTGACTGCAAAATTACCTTGTGCGGTAAAGTTTTTGCAGAAAACTTGTTTTAGCCTTAGACTTACCGGTCCTTGAGGATAATATTGTTCAAATTGCCATCGTGTTAATTTTGCAATATTGGTATCACTAAAATCCTCACTGAATATTAAAGCGTTACTACAAATCGTTTTACTAAATTGTACTTCCGTTTTAGAAATCACGCACTCTTCGTTGTCATTCATATCTATATCCATGAAAATTACAAATATTTATAAGTCATCTAATTCTTCTATCTTCTATTCTATTCTATAATAAAACAGTAAAAAAGTGTAACTCTATAATGAAGAAATTTATGAAAAAACAGTTTAAGGTGATGTGAACATAGACATAGAAAATATAAATCTAAGCTTTTTGTTGTAAGCTTTTTGTTATGCAAATAACCCGGACATGATTTAGATCATAATTGATTTCTACATATGGAACTCTTGACGTAGAGGTAAGAAGAGTCTAACAAGAGTTATTCAGGCCGAAGCGCATTTTTATTATGTATGACAATAAAAAATCAGGAACATTTGATAGAGAACCATAACAGTTCAATTAAACTATAACGTATAAGGAAGCGGCCTAAGCAAAAGTTGTTTAGCGCGATGGACATTGTTCATTGACATATAAAAACTGAAAATCTGAAAAATCTCAGGAAGGGGCTTTATAAATAGGGATATATTTCTACTAGAATTCATTATAATAGAATGCCTCAATTCGGCGGAAAGTGGGGAACGGAAATGTTGAAAGAGAATGAAGTGACTTAACACTAGGTAATCTGGTTCCCTCTGCCTACCCTGCTATATGCGGGTTACAGCGTGAAGTTAAAAAAAAAGAATTCATTAAGATTTTACACAAAATAACTAAACTGATTTCAAATAAAATGCCCTAAAAAATAAAATTACTATGAATAGCTCAAAAACTACTTGTCATTTTAAAAGAAACTTCAAGAATTTTCAAGGAATTGAATGGAATGAGACAACTAGCTCATCATATAAAAAATAATAATCAAAATCGGTTCACCCATTAAGAATTTATCCGGTAACACAAATAAAAAATACATTTGAATAACAACTTTCTCCTTTTTTGAATTTGGTTAGAAGATTTACTTACAAGGTACATTCCAACGTCCACTTATTGAAAAACTTGAATCATAAACGCCAGTTATGTTAAAGTCATAATCGATAGTGTCTCCCATATATAATTGCAGGTCTCCGTGCTGAAAGATCCAGTTATTTGGCTTTAGATATAAATGTAAATCTATTTGCCATTCTTTTCTGGGGATGCTCTGATTCAAAGTTCCAAAGAAAGCGTTAGAGTTGGAAGCTAAATCTGAAATAAAAATTAGTGCGTACTATATCTTTCTTCTTCCTCGTATTTGAGGCAACCTTACAATATTTATAACTTTCATCTACACATTATCATTGTCAGAAAGACTATCACAGGCTAATAATACCTCATTTGATTTATCTATGGTTCTACATTTTTCGTACTTAGCTTCACGCTTTATCCCTAGTGGGCTAGTTTTTTCGTAGTATCTCGTATAAGGCTTTTTTCTTATTATTTACCTTCTTTCAGTGTCATCGATATCTATTGTATAAACTACAATACATGTACATACATGTTATACAAATGTATATAAATTCTTAGATAATACCATATTTTTCTAACTTACGCAATATTTGCAATATGTGTACAACAAAATTTGACAATATTCTTATTATGATAAGCGAGACAAGCCAGTAATCGTAAAATTAATACAAAAAAGATATTATAATATGTAACGTAATTGTCTTTTAGATAATTTACTAATTTTGTCCTACGAAACCACATTCACATTTAATTTTTTAATTAAATATTTAAATTTGATTCTGTTTTCAAGAGAATACTCTCTATAACATTTTTTTTGATGATTGTGCATGTTTTTTGAGAAATGATAAATCAGTTTTTTTTTAAGATAATTTAGGAAAATAGTACAAATTACCCATTATGTCAACCGTTAGTCCGCTATGCTTAACTGCTGTTAATTTTACATCAAAATCACTTAAATGATCTTCTGCGCCCAATGAAGCTCTTTTAATATAAATCAATATAACCAGTAAAAATAAAAAAGACTTCATATTAACGTCCGAATTTAGACACGGTTTCACACACACTAGCATTGTTTTAACTTTTTTCAATGAGTTCTTCGAACGAAATCGTTATCTTGGGGTCTCGTGATATGCCAATATCACTAAAAATGAACGTTGATTTTCGTTTACGACTAAGAAGACTAATGTTTGCTATATTTAATTACTTATTTACCAAAATTATTATGCTATCTATGCAAAGTTTTTTTTAACTTCACGCAGTACGTATCCCGCATATAGCAGGGTAGGTAGAGGGTATCTAAGAATCTAGTGTTAAGACATTCATTTCTCTTAAGATTTCCGTTCCCCACTTTCCGTCAGAAATCAATGCCGCGCTATGCCAGAGGTAAGAAAAAAACTACTAAACATTAGTTATTATGTTCACAGTAATTACCTTTGCATTACTAAATGCATCTAAAATCATAATAAACTAACTAAACTAAAAGGAATTAGTGAAAAGCGTTCTCAGCATTACAGGTATTTTCAACACATAAAAATTAAAGGGTAATAAAGGCTTTAAGTAACTAAAACATACTCACTAATAACTTCATAAAAAGTATTGAACTATGATGTAAAGGATTCAATTCTTATTTGGATGAATACTAGGTACTCTAGGTATACTCTTTTGTGTCATATTCTTATATTCTACCTACATCTATCAATTTCTTGCTCCGTCTTGTTAGGTCAATATTAAAATTTTATTGTGACATTAGTTTCTTGGCAAATAAAAGATGTTTTTGTTGTTAGAGATAGACATGTTTATTACTTCATTCACGTTATATTATTACTAGGGGGCTCTACCACCTGGTCACTTCCCTCGCCAACGTCCACTTGCAACGAACAAGAAATCAAATAATAATCCAGTTATCATGTTACTTTTTTAATAATTATGACAATCAGCGCGCGCTAAAACTGATACTATATAACACATACAATCCACATGCTTATAAGAATTACATTTTTATATAAAACAAAGATATATTTTTACTATACAGCGCAAGTTATAAAAAAGACTATAAATATTTACAAAGCGTAAACTTTAATATAATCAACCAGCAATTCTCTTGAGTTCCAGGATGAATACCAACTCTTATTTTTCGCAAATCTTCCCATGGCCTTAGGGCTCTTATTTTTCCACGGCTTCTCTTCGGTATCAGGAAAGTCATGAATACCGCCAACACGCACTCCGAGCGAGATGTAGAACTAAACACAAAATCAAAATATTCTTTATTCAAATAGGCTATTATAAGCACTTTTGAATCGTCAATTTACAAAAGATGTTAGGAGTGTCAGTCCTAACGGAAGCTATCACCGAATCGGAAGGCAGTTCTGCTGAGAAGAGCAGGCAAGAAACTCAACAGTTGCTCTTTTTAAATAAAATTTTATAATAAATTTACAGCAACTATAAACCTCCTGAGCGAGCATCAACAGTATTTAATTCCACACATCACCATTTGTATAGTATTTTTGGACAGAATAATATACTCGGCTTTGAATTTTTCAAATGGCAGGTCTGTAATTGCTTGTCGAATTTTGTTATACATACGTGTATCTTGTGACATAAACGATTCATTCACCTTTTGAAGGCGAAAGCTAGAAGTGATTAGCTTATATTTATTTCTTGTATTTATACCCTGTTTGTCACTATTCTTTAAATAATTATTAATATTGTTTCGTATAAACAAAATATTACTGTAAATATATTGTGATGCAACCCTAAGAATACCCGTTTTATCAAAAACTTCTCGCATAGAATCCCGAGCAAGACATTGGTCATGATAAATTCTAGACATTTCGTTTTTTTTGCGTTTAATACTAAATTATTAACATTACATCACTGAAGAAATTGCTACAGTGCACTATTAACTTCGTCATAATTATTTTTATTACGATCAACTTTAAAGATTAAAGTATCATCAGCAAACAATACAATATCGCATAAATTCTTAGTATAAAAAGGGAGATCGTTTATATACGTTAAAAACAAAAAAGGCCCTAAAATGGATCCCTGTGGCACACCCATCTGCAAATAGCAGCCAGACGACTTAATATCGTTTATAGCTACGTGCTGTATCCTTTTGGTAAGATATGAGGCAATGAGATTTCTAGCGTTGCCGTGGATTCCGTAATGAGTAAGTTTGAAGAATAACGTGTCGTGATCTACACAGTCAAATGCTTTAGACAAATCACAAAATACTGCAATAGCATTCTGTGATTTTATGCAAGCATCATAAATATATTTAAGAAGATGTAGACCTGCCCCTAGTAAAACCAAACTGCTCATTATGAAAAATTTTGTTAACAATTAAATGATTAGAAAGCTGATTAACCATTATTTTTTCGAAAATTTTGCTCAGTGACGGTAATAACAGATAAGAACAGATACATGTCTATAGTTAGTTGGATCACTGTCTTCTCCACTTTTAAACAATGGCACCACTTTACTATTTTTCATAAGGTCAGAGAAAATACCTTCGTCAACACATTTATTAAAAATCTTAGCGAACTGAGGTGCAATGTTTGATATAATAGAACTCAGTAGCTTTACAGATACCTCATAGATCTCCAGTTCTTTTTACCTTAAGGGTTTTAAAAATTTTTACAATTTCTGCTGGTGTCACATGTTTAAATCTAAAATTATTATTGCAACTACTATTATTACTATGTAATAACTTCACTGCAACTGATGGAGATGAATTTAATGAAGAAGTTACTTTAACCGGTATTTCTGCGAAATAATTTTCAAAAATATTTGCAACTTTTAAATTTTTACTTATTAACTCTACCGGTTTATTACAGCCCTTAGACCTCCCAGTTGTAAAAATTATTACGCCCCATGCTGTTCTTATTTTATTTTCAGAATTTAATATTTATTTCTTACATATATAGATTTTGCTTGAACGCAAACTTTTTTAAATGGAAAGGGAAGGAAGTTGGGATCACGATTCCATTGCCTCATATCATAGAATTCATATAATTTATTTCTACTACGGCATATTCCTACTGTTTCCAAACAAAAAAGATTATTTTAGGAAGACCTGTCCTTATCCAAATTGGTTCCCGATTTTATTGTTATTTTTTTAGCTTCGCACTGTATTCCGCACATAGCAGGGTAGGCAGAGGGAACCAGAGAACTTAGTGTTAAGACATTCCATTTTCTTTTAACATTTCCATTCCCCACTTTCCGCCAAATCGAGGTATTGCGTGCTGAGTGGTGGTTCTCAAGTTACCACAGCGAAAAAATGAAAGTACTAAATATTATTTAATGTTTTCATTTCCTGGAGAACCGAACCCACAACCAGTCGTGCTAACAGTCGCACGCTTGTGCCGCTGCGCCACGACAGGCCATATTCCCGATTTTATGGTTTTAATGATTACCATTTTATCTAACGGTGCCAAGAAGCTTCCCTCTTTCCATGCCATTTGTTGCATCTTCATGTGGGATGAATCATGTGATCTCAAATTGTCATTTGACGATATGCTTGAATTGATGATACCGTAAGATATTCCATTAACAAACATTTCAATACTATCTGAAAATGTAAACAAGTTTTTACTATTTTATTATAACCAGCGATGTCCTCGGCTTCGTTTAGTTGAAAAGAAACTAAAAGTAAGAAATTAAGAATTTCGAATCACAGACACTTATGTAGATTGCCTAATCAAAGGTTTATCTCGCACTTCACGCTGTATCCCGCACATAGCAGAAAAGTACCGCCTCGATGGAAACACAAAATTTAACATGCAGCATTATGTTATATAAAAATTCCACATGCATACCATTAGTTACATTATAGGATAGACATATTTTAACCATTGTTTATACATTGAGAAAAAAATCCCAAGAATGAACCCAATAACCTGATTATATTTTCCAAATGTCTTAGAGAATATGATTTGTGGGCAAAAGAAACACAAATTTTAAAATATTTCCTGAACCTTTTAAATATTCTCTAAAAACAATCATGGGAGTTAAATGGATAGGTATTGAGGTTCTCTAGCCGCGGGCCCCCGTTGATCCGTCGATCGAGATACTCCCCGTATATGTAGCCGTATACATGAAAATAATGCTTATTATTGCTTTTTTTAGCCTGTAGCCATAACCTGCTAAATGTAAGCCTCCCTCACAGAGCGTCAACCACCCCGATCCTGGGCAACTCGCATCCATCCGCTGCCAGCCACCTTCTTTAAGTCGTCTGTCCATCTTGCTGTAGGGCGTCCTACACTACGCTTGCCTAAACGCGGTCTCCACTCTAAGACGTGTCGGCTCCATCAACCATCCATTTCAACGTTATTATTGCTTACTTAACACTATTATAATAGCATTGAAATATCTCTGACTCTCCGCGATGGTTGAAGGTTGAAATTCGACGGGAGAATTTTTATAGTATAATTTTTCTCGGTTTTATGTAAAATGTGTCTAGGCTACGCGACTCGATTTTAAGCAGGCAAAAACTGAAGAATGGAGTGACTTACCCATAGACTTTCTCTTCCCTCAATAATATGGCAAATATGAAGATAAAATCATAAGGGCTTCGTGAGTATTGTCAAAAATAGTGTAATTTACCTGGTCTCCACACGACAGAATAAGTATTAAAATCGCTACTCCAAGATTTTTTTCCTTCTACACTTTTAAGAAACTTTGACCTTAGAGGTTCTTCGTCATGTATAATTGGTCCTCCATATAATTTATTTGATTCTTCTAGATTCCCTTTCGAAAAGGCAACTCGAATGATACCAGATCCATAACGTAACTTTCCATATTCGTGGTCACGGGGCTCCAACTGCAGTTCTAATATATAAAAATAAATAGTATTACGACATTTTACTAGTATATAGTTATTGTGGCTAATGTTTATAAATATTTTTTTTTTCATTTCCTCCTATCAGGTTGGGCCAAGCGCGTTATTGACTACTGTCATTCACACCAAAATATTTCTATCGTTAACGTTATCTCAAAAAAATCCAATTCCATTCTACAGAAATACCATTAATTGGTGGAAAACAACACCGTGTTTTGTCTTATTATAGAAAACCAAATAATTGAATAAAATTAAGCCAATTAGCTTAGTTCCGAAAGGCGTATAATTATGCTTATGTATTATAGTACCACAAGGGTATTTTTATATTATATGTAGCATTTATTATAACGATATGGGTATCTGAATAATATTTTTAATAAAATAAGTTTTCACCTGGAATTAGCCAATCACCTTCAGGTAGTTTTGCTCTTATTTCGACTTTGCCATATTTAAAGTTAAAAGACTTCCGGGTTGTTATCTTTCCTGATACAACTGGAGGCTTACTATCGTAGCCAGATAAAGGTCTGTAACACTCACTTGTTGCTATTTCTCCTGTACAGCCATTTCTACATCAGAAAAAATAGTGAGTATTTTGTGAATTTAATTTTTTTATTATTTTTTGTGATTTTTTTAATGATATGGATTCTGTTTTAATTATTATTGAGTATTAATAATTTTATTTTAGAACCATTGTACTAACGATAGACACGTAAGTTGAAATGTTACTAACCCATATGGATAATTCCGAAATAAAAGTTTATTATTATTATTATTAACAAAATTTACATAAAGATTAATATAATACAAGATAGATATTATCTATGAGGTATAACGACGTGCAAAAAAAGTGATATGAAATAGTATAATGTATGTACACTTTAGTATATAATTATAGGAACATGCAATAGCATGTTGCCATACAGTAATAATTGTGAGTATTATTACATCAGTGTAGATTATCATCATCATCATCATCATCACTATCACACTTGTATCGGTTAAGTAGACATTCTTCCAATAGCAACATAAATCTGATACTTTTGGTAATTTTAGATATTATATTAATACTTACATATTGTTTAAGCCAGAAGATTTATCGATGTAACCTTCTGGGAGGAAAACATTGTTGAGTATTGGCCTAATAACAAGATTTCCGTAGTCAAGAGTCGTCACAGCTTCAGATAAATATACGTTAAATGGGTAATCCTGTAACAAAACAAAATGTTATGACGTTTTATCTCTCTCAACCTTTTTTTTAAGTGAAAAAGTAAAAACAGAAAAACGCTCGACTGTGCTATGAGGTTTATGGACAATTTTTTTTATTAACTTACAAACTTACCGGTTCTTGAGGATAATATTTTTCAATATGCCATTTTGTTAGATTTGTTACAATGGAACCACTAAAATCCTCGCTAAAAATTAAAGAGCCACTACAAATTTTTTTACCACATTGTACTTCTGTTTCGGATATCACACATTCAGGTGTTTCTTGTTCTTCAGTAGCATCTATTATCCATGGAAATTACAAAATCTATAAGTATAGTGTAGTTTGATAGCTAACTAGTAATAAGGTTTCTTTAACATGAGACAATACGTAATATATATACATACATATAAAAATAAAATGTATATATTTATTTTTATATAGAACATACTTTACGTTGGGTTAATATTTTTTCTTTCATTATCAGCTTCTACCAAGATATATTTTCTAACAATACGAAATAAAGTTTATTATTTGAAGGAGATGAAGAAGGAACGAAATGTAAGTTCAGGACAAATAGGAAGACATTAACGAGCGAATGAAGTGGTGATGTGAAAAAGCATATAGCTGCCATATATAATTTAATGCTAGCACCGACGCTGTTATACTGCTGCGAAACGTATTCACGTTTCAGAAGGAGAATCAAAGAAATATGAATGCTGTAGACATGCGCTATCTTGTCAGAACGTGCGAATTTAGTTTTTTTTTTAACTTCACGCTGTATCCCGCATATAGCGGGGTAGGCAGAGGGAACCATAGAACCTAGTGTTAAGACACTCCGTTCTCTTTCAACATTTCCGTATTTAGTTTAGTTGAAATCACATCACAAATCCACATTGAACAGATGCGGACGAACAAACGGTAGGCGTTAATGAGAGTGTTATAGTAAGAATGAATTAGAACGTATTTAAGTGGCTTAGGCACGTCCAGTGTATGAGAGATAAAAAACAGTTTAAAAGACAAATGACGCAAAGGTGAGTGGCTAGAGAGGTAGACGAATACTTCGGTTGGTCTTTGAAAACAGCAGCAATGATGCTGGTTAAAACTCATGAAGACCCCGGAGACCGTGTAAGAAGAGTCAAGTGATTATGGACGAGACGAAAGAAGTATGCATTTATCAAATGTTAATATAATTATATATTACTTATAGTAAATTAAACTTACAAGTTACGGTCCATTGCCCCGTTATTGAATAATGTAAATTTTTCTTGTCAACTATGTCAATGACATAATTAATAGTGTCTCCTATTTTTAGCTTTATATTTCTGTCCTCCAAGATCCACAAATTTTCCTTTGCATGGGGTGAATACAAACGCCATTCATTTCTGAATGTAGGCTGTTCCATTTTTCCAACGAAATTGACACTCATGAATTGTCCATCTAAAATAAAAAAAATATTGTTTTTGTTGTACTTTATATTGTTTTTGTTGGACTTTATGATCATTGCCATACTTCTCCCATTTACCACTCGTTAGAATTTTGAAATTCACAACCCAAAATTGTACCACATGGAGGTGCTCCCAAATTACTAACGTAATCAAATACTGCTTATCATGGTAACAACCCTTTATTACGATATTCCAGGCCTTTAATTTTTTATGTCAACGAAAAATACCTACCACACTGAAAAAAAATAGACAGTTTTTCTTATATCTTATACATTTAATAATAGTCATATATTTTATATCAGATTTATATTCAAATAATGTTAGTTATTGGTAAAAATAGACCAACACTATTTTGGTTCTACATCAGTTATGAAGAATATACGAGTATGACGAAAAATATATATAGTTCAAATCCGTCCAGTTATTTTTAAGACGTACGTGTATAAGCACATAGTTAAAAATATGTAAATTCACTGGGAGTTCCTTGCCTCACTCCCTTTGGTCGCCCCCCTTACAACGATAAAAACATGAAATTGAAATATCCAGTTGTATATATTTTTATTATAGTCATTCAGGGTAGTGCCGTCTAACACACAAAAAAATCACCCGTCAGACTGGCGAAAATTATTTATTTGTAATATATAAGTAGATGTTATTTTATCTCACTAAATTATTTTTTCGCAAATATATTCAATGTGCAGATGATGTTATCAATTTTTAGACAGTTTAAAACAAAAGAAAACGTTACCTGGTATAGTGATCCTTAATCCACGTGGCTTAAGTGCTTCAAGTTTGACAGTGAAATTACTAGGAACACTAAATAAAGCTCTTGCATTATGTGAAATCATTATAAGTAGCAGAATTAAAAAAGACTTCATTTTAGTGTCCGATGTTACTCACACTTAGTGGACAAAACCAATCAAATGTATGTGTCGCAGTCCAAGTCCGCAACAAATGTCCTGCGCTCGGTACATTTTAGTATTCATTCTAGTACGCACTAGATATTGCTTGCGACTTCGCCTTCAACGACAACAAAATTTAATTCAGAAAATAAAATATATTAAAATATTAAGTAAATTCATCAATTTTTGTAATTGACCGAGATAAAAAGTATCTCACGGAAAACAGCTTCACAATTTTGCCGCATAGAACGATAGTCCGAGAAAGTCGTGTGTTTCCGCCCGAATTCGAAAAATTCATTGATACGTTTTGAGAGAACAGTAAGAATGTAACTACTGCGTATCAGTATTTAATACAGAAATATATATACAACTTATTAAATTAAGTATCATTCATCAATTTACGTAATTAATTGGGATAAAAAGTATCCCACATACATAATATTGGCTCAATCAGTATCTTGTTAAGAATTTTTATTTTTAAAATTTATTATTATTATGTATCTCATTTAAAGTTATCGGGTTCTAAGGAAGGCTTATGTGGGGACACAGGTCCAAGACGTAGAGGCCCCTTTGAGACAATAATATTTTTTAATCTGACGCATTGACTGACATCCATCTCTGAGTAACCACAGGTAATTGCTAAGAAATGGTCACCGGTTAGTGCGTAGGAGCTATGGCACATATGGAAAACTACAATAGGGCTATGGAATGGAGTTTGGATGAACTAAGTACTGGGCTTAGAGATTGAGACTACCGGACGTTCGCCTTTTCAATAGTCTCAAATTGAAAGGTTAGCGAACGGTGACTCGCCTCCCACTAGATAGCGTAACGGCGTAGTGCCTCGGGTGCAAAAGCGGTTTATTATCAATGTTTTCGTCATAGCTATTTGTAGCTCCGTCTTTCACATCCCGCTGTCACGGACGTTAAGCGAAATACTTAGAAGGAAGAGACACTTAGAAAGACACACACAAGGTTTGCGCAACGTCAAGAGGATGAGTGATGAAGGAATGATAAGAATGATGTGAGTGAGCGGCAAGAGACGTAGGGGAGTCCTGGGTTGACCTTCGAGAACACAGTATCAATGATACTGAATTAGATTAGATTCGAGAACATAGTATCAATGATAATGGCTTAAGCATGAGGACCCCCCGGAGCGCATGCATGAGGAGGTTAATGACTGTAAGCGAGGCGAAAGAAGTATGCAGGAACCGTAGCGTTCAATATTTTTATTATGCCTCGATTCGGCGGAAAGTGGGGAACGGAATTGTTGAAAGAGAATGGAGTGTCTTAACACTAGGTTCCCTCTGCCTACCCTGCTATTATATATGCGGGATATAGTGTGAAGTAAAAAAAACATATTTAATATTTTCGTTTCCTCGCTCTGCTAAGGCAAAGCACGGTGAAATATTCCGCCACTCAGTATACAACGTCTCAATTTCGGCGGAAAGAAGAAAACAGAAATGTTAAAAAAGAACGGAGTGTCTTAAAACTAGGTTCTCTGGTTTCCTCTGCCTACCCTGCTGGGTGCGGTATACAACGTGAAGCTAAAAAGAAAAAGAAAGTAATGTAAACCATCGTGGTTGGACCAAACAGGTTGGTTATAGGTTCGATTTCCACTATGGGAATGAAGTCATTACTTCCTAATAATTTCTTAAATACAGACATCAACCAGCTACTGTTTTATTATATTTATTATAAATTTATAGAAACTGTATATATAGTTGCTTTGATTAACGCAAACAAACAGGACAATTATTAATATTTTAGTCTTTGTTTATCTGTACGTTTGTTTTTGTAAATTTAATTAGAGTATCATTGTAATATGGAATTCAATATGTCATAACATAGATGTTATAAATGTGTAAAAACTTGATTTTATATAATATTTTTTAACAAGGCAAAGCGCGGCGTTGAGTTCCGCCACTCAGCACGCAATGCCTGAATTCGGCGGAAAATGGGAAACGGAATTGTTGAAAGAAAACGGAGTGTCTTTACACCAGGTTCTCTGGTTCCCTCTGCCTATTCTATTAGGGCGTGAAAAAAAAAAATGAAATAAATATATGTTACATTTTTTACATGGGTTGAGATTTCGAATTCTGAAACGGTGGGTGCAGTGCTCAGCAAGCTTAGCTTAGCTGTCGCTAACCTGGTCATAAATTTATAACCATTGACTAACACCAAAAAAAAGACTTTTTTTTTGTTCTTTTTTTATCTTAAAACAATAAAAAAAAATAAAAAAAAATTATCTCAAAACTATGGTGAGATCCTCAGATCTCTCCATAGTTTTAAGATAAAATTAAGTAGTTCTATTTAAGTATGTTGTAAATGTAACAAATAAAAAATAAAAAAAAGAAACAAGAGGCACGGGCAAGTAGAAGCCCGTGTATGAAATTTAATTTATATAAAAAAAATCTATATAAAAATTCAGCAGAGAAAAAATATAATTTAAAAAAACTATCAAGTAGGCCAATTACCATACGTGTCAGTCAGCATCGCGGGTTCCGTACATACTCATATGTAAATAGTTCATTCATAATGGACATCTAACGCACCTGTAGCTCCTCTGATCATTTATCACATCAAAACATCGAACCCTGAACTTTCCGATTATGTTGGAAACAGCCTTCTAATATATAGAGCATATTTCAGGAGGGTGAACGGAAATATATACTATAGTAGACAAACGTAACTTTGCCTTTAGAAAACTGTTATCCCACGCATTGACATAGGTCGCAATTATTTTACCAACTGCAAATAAATTGACCACTAAAAAAAAATAAGGTTTATCCTTAGCGGTCAGAGTGATATAGTATTATAGGCTACATTTTTTTTTTTAACTTCACGCTGTATCCCGCCTAGGCAGAGGGAACCAGAGAACCTAGTGTTAAGACACTCCGTTCTCTTTCAACAATTCCGTTCCCCACTTTCCGCCGAATTGAGGCATTGCGTGCTGAGCGGCAGAACTCAACGCCGCGCTTTGCCTTGTTACCAAACACAAAAAATGAAAACTAACATTTCCTGGAGTGGGAATCGAACCCACAACCTGTCGCGTTTACAGTCGCACGCTTGTGCCTCTGCGCCACGACAGGCGTTATATAGTATTATAAGCTATAAAATAAAAATTTAATATAAAAATAATAAACAGTGTTAGAATAACAATATATTTATTAAATATTTTTTTTAATTTTTGACATTTACATGACAATTATGTTACACTTAAATTCTAACTTCTAAACTATTAATAAAAAATATAATAACTATTTCTTGTGTAGTTACAAGAAATATCTAAAGCGCTCGCACTCTAACATAATCAATGACTAGATCTGGTTTCCACGTCGGGTACCATGAGTTCAGGTTCTGCCAGAACCTGAGGCTGGCTTTCCTCTCCCTGTTCCTCCAGGGTTTTGGTCTTCCGTCAGAGACCACGTCGTCGTCAAACTCGGTGATACCACCCGCAGATACCCCCAGAGATATGAAGAACTGTAAATGTTTATAAGATATATGGTACATAATATGTTATAACATATATATCGTGGCGTAGAGGCGCAAGCGTGCGATTGTAAACGCGACAGGTTGTGGGTTCGATTCCCACTCCAGGAAATGAAAAAAATGATATATTTATAATATTTAGTATTTTCATTCCTTCGCTCTGTTGACAAGGCAAAGCGCGGCGTTGAGTTCCGTCACTCAGCGGGCAATAAGAAAAGTCAGGAACAGAAACGCTAAAAGAGAACGGAGTATTTAGTTTAGTTACCAGGTAAAAAACTAAAGAAATTAATACATACATAGTCATCAAAAGGTGCCATACTAGTGCCAGTAGCAAGCAAAGAACGGGGTAGATCGCAGTTACGTGCGAATCGTCCTTGCAGACCACTGGCTGCAGGTTCGATTCTCGCCCACTCAACCCCGTCCACTGATAGTGTTATTCTTTCTGAAATAATTTATAATATTTTTATTAGATTTCTAGAAACTTTTAGAATTGTGGTGACCCATTTAAAAAATATCAATTTATGGGAAACCTCAATATAGAGTTGGACTTTTAAGTTTTTATTTCTGAAATATTTTATTTCATTATATTTTAATTTATATTCTTATTTTAATCAAATTCGATAAAGATCGTCGTTTTAAATCGTTTCGTGGGAAACAATCAAAATCATGATCATTCCATTAGGTCCCTATAATTCTAAAGTTGCCATAAACCGACAAATAATCTTTGGATAACGGAATTTTTGAAAATCATATAACGAGGCTAATAGCGAAAACTAGTGTCCTCGTTAACGCGTTAATAACGCGTCGCAACGCAACGTATATGTATATGTCTCTTTATATAAACATGAATGTCAAACCATGGTAGTGGATGTGATATTTATTTTATTAATTTAATATTTTTTGTACATTATTTTAAAGAGATATTATCATTCTGCAGTCCTTCGTTATATAAACTGTAAGTGTGCCAAGTTCCATGCTTCTCCGTCCGCATAATTTTCGTAAAAAGGGATACATAAAAATTGTATCAAATTTAGTATCTAATATTTAAAGTTTAAATTTTATAATTACCATGAACTCTATTTTTATTATTTCTTAACCCGAGGGAAAGGAAAATAAAATAGGCGGAAAAAATAAATCGGGCTTTATGATGTATGAAGTATTTTTTTTATAGCTTCTCGCTGTATCCCACACATAGCAGGGTAGCCAGAGGGAACCAGAGAACCTAGAGTTAAAACACTCCGTTCTCTTTCAACATTACCGTTCCCCACTTTCCGGCGAATTGAGGCATTGCGCGCTGAGTGGCGGAATTCAACGCCGCGCTTTGCCTTATTACTTATGATGAAGATTGTTGGTTGAATTATGAAATAAAGAAAGTCAATTACCATAGTTAAAGTATTTACTATTTATAATACATACCAGGTTCCCATCTCGCTGTATACACATGGTAATCATCACCCCAGAACAAATTAGATAGTTTACTGGCGAGCAAAGTTTTTCGACACTCCAAGTTTAATATTGGCCCACCGTAGAGAAGCTGCAATTTAAGATAAACAAATGAAATGAGGTAAACGTATTCGAATATTTTTTTTTTAATTCACGCCTTATTCTTCATACCATAAAAAAGACACTACAATTATTAAAATTTTAACAAAAAATAAGGCCGACTCCAAATAAAATGCGTTAAGAAGTGAAATTATTACAAATAACTTAAAAACTACTCGCATGATGTTTACTAAATTTAAATCTGACTTCCCATTTTAAATTTAATGATGTACTCCTCACAAACTCTAGCTATCATATATAAAAAAATATGTATTCTTTGCGTTTAGTTTAATATGGTATTATATGGCTGTAGATTAGATAGATGTAATCTAGTGATATATCACTCTGTTCGCCGTTTTTTGCATATACTTTATCACAAATAATTCAGGCTGTATCCCACACATAGCAGGGCAGACAGAGGAAACCACAGAACCTAGTGTTAAGACACTCCGATATCTTTAACCATTTCCATTTCCAACTTTCCGCTGAATTTAGGCATTGTGTGCTGAGTGGCAGGTCTCAACGCCGCACCTTGCTTTGTGACCAGAGCGAGGAAATTAAAATACTAAATATTACTTAATATTTTCATTTCATGGAGTGGGATTCGAACCCATAACCTGTCGCGTTTAAAGCCGCACGCTTGTGCCTCTCCGCCATAACAGGTCTCTAACAAACTTTGAAAAAATCTTGAAAAGTATTTCCTATTATTTTTGTATTTTATACCTTATTTCCCACTTCGTTGTTACCAGTTACTAACTGAGTGTTGCCTCTCGCCCCAGCGATACGTAGAACACCGGATGCATAGTTCAAAGTACCATATTTTTTCATTAACGGCTCCAATAATATATCTGAAAACAGGGGCTTATTTCAGTTTCACGCTTTTTCACGCAAAAAAATGAGTGCAGTCATCCGAAAGTTAAGCACTTCACATGGCTTCTACATACATTTTTAAAAAATAAATTAGTCTTATTTACTAGAAAATGTATACCAGTGGCGTGGGTTAAAGTTTTAGTTAGGCAAGCCGGTAAATTAAGGGAAGCCGATGTATATTTAGGGAAGCCCGTATATATATTTAGGGAAGCCGATGAATATTTAGGGAAGCCGGTATATATATTTAGGGAAGCCGGTAATTTTTAGGTAAGTCTGTATAGGATGTGAAGGTATTTAGTAATTTCACTATCGAATTTTGGCGATGACCTTTTTTTTAGGTTTTATATATATGAGATCAGTCAGAGCCCATTTTGATGCCCAACATTTTCCTGGCAACCTTTTTTTTTAGATCACACCTTGATTGATTTTGTTTTTTCCAGCTCCACATTTTACTGGCGAGCTTTTTTTGTTTTTTTTTTTAGGTCTCATACTAATACTTTGTAGAGTTAGGCAAGTCGGTGGGAATCGAGTTGTATGTTCGCCTCGCCACTGGTATATACACTATCATAGTATGACTGTGATATTGATAATATTATATTGATAATATTAGATATTGTGATATGATGGCAATAATAATAGTGAAAAGTATAATATTTTTAAAACAAGCTTTTTCCGTATGTTGTGAAGACCATTATTTTAAATTTCCATTATAAATAAGAAAAATATTTAGAAACGTGTGAAACTTTAATTAAATAATTATTAGTCGACCCGTTTTTAAAACCAAAAAAAAATCTAAATTTTCCTTCACATATTAATATAACTATTGTTACATTTCACTATTTGTATCCTGCGATTCACTTGCTTGCATATAAAACCTAAAATCTTTTTGTTTTTGTGTAGGAATTTCTAGAAATCCTGTCAGGGAGCCAAATTTCAGCTTTCTCCGGCCAGTATTTTCACCTGTACGTTATTTGTCCCTCAGTAATGCAAACAATTTATATTTATATATAAACTAACCTGGATATATCCAGTCTCCTTTCGGTAATTTAGCTCTAACTTCAACAATGCCATATTTGAAGGAAAACGCTTTAGACGTCAGACGACCACTCACTACCGGTGGTAGAATACTTGCACCCCAAGCCTCTGCTCTGCATTTTGATGATGCAGCTGTACAACTGTAAAAAATTGGCATAATGCATTAGCAATACATTTTTCGCAGGTTCAGGTTTTATCCTCCTTAGCAGGGTAGATAGTGAGTACTTAATGTCATGACACTCTGTTCTCTATGTTCCACCTGAAGTTGAGACATTGCGTGTTGAGGGGCGAAACTTAACGCCGCCTTTTGTCTTACAACATCAATTTATGTATAATGTGCCTCGAGTGAGGATCGAAACCACAACCACTTATGCTTACCGTCCAATGTTGTCCCACCACGCTACGATATAATCAGTACATCAAATTCATAAAATAATTTCACACATAACGCTTGTCGTGGCGCAGAGGCACTAGCGTGCGACTGTAAGCGCAACAGGTTGTGGGTTCGATTCCCACTCCAAGAAATGAAATATTTAAATAATAGTAGTTAGTATTTTCATTTCCAGAGTCTAGAAACAAGGCAAATAGCGGCGTTGAATTCCGCACCTCAGCACGCCGCAATCCAGCGGAAAGTGGGGAGCGGAATTATTGAAAGAGAACAGTGTCTTAACACTAAGTTCTCAGGTTCCCTCTGCCTACGTTGATATATGCCGGATAGAGCGTACAGGATATATATATATATAGACTACGTACCCACTAAATAAGTCGAGTATATCTGTGTAAATTGATGAATTAGAGTACCCTGGTAGATCTTGCAGTAACTTTGGCGTTATGTACAAATATCCACCCATAGCAGACGCTACTTCCGCCTTAGACGGTCGCTGATAAGAGACAAATGGGAAGTCCTGAAATAATTTAAAAATGTGATTAAAAATAATCGAAGTGAATATTACAAAAGTAAACAAGTACTTCGAACCTACCTACCTACCTACCTAACTTCATGCTTTATCCCTAGCGGGGTAGTCAGAGAGTACTTCGAAATTATAAATATACTGACCACCGATAAATTATGATTTAGAATTGATTCGCACGCAGTAGAAATAGCTGTGACAGGTATAACAGCGAAGTTTCTATAATGAACTAAATATTCTCGGCCTAGCTATCACCAGTTTATTTCTAATATATGTTTCGATGATGGCATTAGGACCTCTTCAAATTTGATTAGGCAGAGAGTGGAACTCAGACAGTAAAGGCGATTGTTAGTATATTTTAAAGGGATATGCCTACACTTAGGTTGCAAATTTTAAGCACTGATCCTATGGGCTCGGAGCCCATGTTCGTGAAAGATGGATACTGCTGGTACAAGTAGGATGTATTTTAATATGTTAAGAAGTTCTTTTCATTAGGTTCTTGACGTTATTGTAACCCAATAATAATAAAAGAAAGCCGATTAAAATTAAAATGAACTATAAAGTAACATTAAAAACCGTTCTAGCTAGACAAAACATAGCTTCACGCTGTATCCCGCAAATAGCAGGTTAGGCAAAGGAAACCTAGTGTTAAAACACTCCGTTCACCACTTTCCACCGAATTGAGGCATTTCGTGCTGAGTAGCGGTAAACAAAGCCGCGCTTTGCCTTGTTACCAAGCCAGGGAAATGAAAAATTCCATTTCCTGAAGTAGAAATCTAACCCACAACCTGTCGCGTTTACAGTCGCACGCTTGTGCCTCTGCGCCACGACACGTTAAGGCTAGACAACGACACCATGTAATGTCTCTGAAGAGAATGCAGAGAGTCTTAACACTACGTTTTCTCTGCCACCCCACTTTATCTATGAGTGTGTCAAAATAAAAACAAACTTACAGGCTCATCAGGTATGTATTGCTCGATCTGCCACAAATCCTCTCGTAAGCTGTCAAAGTTATCTTCAAAAACTATTTCGCCAGCGCACGCTTGTCCGTTTCTCACGCGAGTCACGGTCGGCAGACAATCACCCATTTTGTTATTATCAGGATTTTCTAATACTGTAAACATATTTTAGCCGAATTAAAAAAAGGAGGTAGGATTGTATTTTTTTTGTTTGTTAGTTGTGATTAATACCCGGGGGAAATGATTATTATTTTTTTTTTTTTAGCTTCACTCTATATAGCAGGGTAGGCTGAGGGAACCTGAGAACCTAGCGTTAAGACACTGGTCTCTTTCAACAATTCCGTTCCCCACTTTCCGTCAGATTAAGGAATTGCGTGCTGAGTGGCGGAACTAAACGCCGCGCTTTCCCTTGTTACCAAACCCAAGAAAAGAAAATACAAAATTTTATATTTCCTGGAGTGGGAATCGAATCCACAACCTGTCGTGTTTACAGTCGCACGCTTGTGTCTACTGTGTGTGTTGTTACGCTAAATTTATCTCTGAGCTAGAGTTATTTGATGCTTAGTCACTTAATAACAAAAAGAAAAATATATGAACGTCACCGGTACAGTCCCGTTTTGCGTATTAACTTGTTTACCAGACTTAGGTCATCGTTAAGTAAACGTGATTAGTTGAGGGTTCGATTCCTACCCAGCGGTTGGATTATATTAAATTTTCTTTCCTTTGCTCTGGTAAGAAGCACGGCGTTGAGTTCCGCCACTTAACACGCGATGTATCAAATTCAAGCGTGTTGGAATATCAATTTTATAGTTATTAAATTATCAAGTTGTTTTATAGATTGTCGATTGATTATTATACAAAAATTAATCTTTTATAATTAGTATGTCTTTTGACTGTTACTATAAAACGGTTGCCGCCACTCATACTGTGTTCTTTACGTGTTAGAACTTTCGAGTCGAAAAGCAATCTCTTCGAGTACTCTTTCTTTTCGGTGAAATATAATTAATTTATGAAACCGAATGACCGTTTTATTTACCCTAACCTCCTACTGAGCGAAAAACGGAAGAGAGGAACGGAGTGTCTTGGCACCAGGCTCTATCTATGCCGTGCTTTGCGGAATAAACCGTGAAGTTGCTTTTCTTTTTTTGAATACCATATGTTTCATTGCCTTTACTTAATTATCGCACTTATAAACGACAATTAATGTTTAATTGATGCTTTTTATGTTATAAGTACATAGGTACATTTCTCTAAACTTTCATGAAGCCCATCGGAGCGCAGTGGGACAACGTTCTGTAAACGCGATTGATTGTGGGTTCGAGTCACACTCTGAAAAATTAATACGCTACCTTTCATATAGAAACAAAATCGCCTAAATTAATTCACCTAGCAAAAAGTTTTGTGGTACATGAAGTACAGAGTAGTAGGTTTCTACTTTGTATCCTTTGCATACAGCAGATAGGCAGAGGGAACCTAGTGTTAAGACACCCGTTCCCCACTTTCCGCCGAATTAAGGCATTGGTGTGGTGAGTGAGAACTCAACGCCGCTTTGCCTTGTTACCAAACCCAGGAAATGAAAAATTCCATTTCCTGAAGTGTAAATCCAGCCCCACAAATCTGCGTTTCAGTCGCCTGCTTGAGTTTCTGCACTACGACAGGCGTCGAGACGTCACACATAAAAATTGAATCTGAAATTAAATTCGCTGTTTTGAAGTCTATTAGAAACATAAATTTCTAAAAAACATAAATTTAAAGAAGTACTTCTTTACAGTAAAAAAACTCTGATTGTCCAACACATAGCCTTTTCTATTGTTAATGACAAATAACATAGTAATAAACTATGGTCGCCTACTTTGAGCGAAACAGTTTAGATCTTCATATAACCATCTTCCGTTTTTAGGTTCTTGTCAGTTCTGCCGATATCCCTCCCAATTCTTCGCTGATCTTTGGTTTATATTTCCGTAAAATGCGAATAGAGTTTGGGTGCAATGGTTGGGCTTGAAAGTGTAAGAAAACAGAAGCACGCTTACAAAGTATTAAAATAACTTATGAGGGCGGCGCTTGAGTTCCGGGCCACTCAGCACAATAAATGCCTCTAAGAAAAGTGAGAAAAGGAAATGTTAAAAAAGAGAACTGTGTGTCTTAACAGACCATGGATTCCTCCTGGTTTCTCAGCAGATGCAAAAAAACTTGGCTTCTGCGCTTTATCCCTGAAGTGGAAGCTCAGAGAGAACGGAGAGCCAAACGCTGCAAAGTCCTCGTACAGTACCTCTTTCGCCTCGTCCATAGCTCTTAACGTCTTCGTATACATGCTCCAGGGCCCTTTATTGTGTGACTCCTTTCTCCAGCATCATTGTTAGCTTCCGTGTGTTCTCGGCGATCAACCGGAGGTTTCCCACGTCTCTTGCCGCTCACCTTTGCTTTTACATATATCTTTATTACCATTCTTACACCTCTTTATTCGTCACTTATACTCTTGATGCATTTTTATATATATCGGAGCAATTAAAGCCGCTTAGTCATTAAATTATTTTGAGGCCGTCACGCAGTACCAGCGTACGCACCGTGGCTGCGCGATTAGCTTGTGAATTCAATTCCCACTGAAGAATGATTATAATTGTACCATTCAAAAATTCTTCTCCTCCCTAGTAAATCCGTCAGTTAAAACGCAATGTTTCGATTCGGGAAATGGAGGGGAATCTGTGGGAGTGTTTCTTTGGCTACTTTTGATTTTCTTGGGTGGACTCGTCAGGCGAGGGAAAAGGAAAAAAAAAATCATTTTTGGTCTAATAATATAAGTTAATTATATTTAGAGTACGATCTACCTTTTACCTTTAGTATATATATAATTATATATAAATATTCATAAATTCATTATAAAGTCAAGTGTTTTTTTTGACAATTTCTAGCCATAGCAATTTTCAATCTAATCTAGGCCTTTTTGTGAATCGAAGTGAGAGAAATAAAATTAGTCCGATAACATTTTACTTACGATTTCATTGAATTACTTTTTATTAGCTAAACCAATTTTGATGATATTTTATTTATGTTACAGAAGCGTTAGTTATCACAAAAAAGACACCTAACTAAATTAAAATAGGATCTTCTGAATACTTCATATTTTTAAGTCGGTTTTCTTTTTTAAAATCCTAATTATTTAGAAAACAAATGAAAGAACAGGTAACAGGTAAACAAGTACATACTTGTTTATACCCAGCAACTGGTTTATTCTAAATATATACAACGTGAAATGAAACAATTTAATGGCTATGACTCACATAAGCTTTTTTTATTAACATGTAAATTATAAACCACATTCGATTGTTATCTATACTAATATATAAAGCTGAAGAGTTTGTTTGTTTGAACGCGCTAATCTCAGGAACTACTGGTTCAAATTGGAAAATTCTTTTTGTATTGAATAGACCATTTATCGAGGAAGGCTTTAGGTTATATATCATCACGCTGCAACTATTAGGAGCGAAGAAATAATTGAAAATGTGGAAAAAACGGGGAAAATTATTTGTCCTTGAGGGCTTCCGTTGCGTGCGCTGCGAAAACGGTTCAAGATACCAAAAATATATGTATGAAATAATTATTCCTCTTGAAATGATCCAAAATAATGTTTACAACAGTATATGCCTGTCTTTTAAGATTAACTCACTAGAACCGTTTATATGGTAATCAAATTTGGTCGAAATTAGTGCATTATATGTTAAGAGTTGTATCAACGTAATAATATTAATCTTGATCCAAATAAATGTGTTGTTAATTAAGAGTATTTAATTGTGAACAAAATCATCTTTCACATCACTTACTTTCAATGAACATCTTAGAAGATATTACAATTTTAATATAATATAAATCGCTTACGTTACTGAATGACTGACAGACTACGTACAGGCGAAACTACTGGACGAGAGTTTCTTGAAATTTCTACGAAACGAGGGGTTTTAACTTTTATACTCTACGCGGGCGCGTTGAGGCCATCGTGGCATTCTGCTCCTTGCAAACGAAGTTGCGGGATACAGCTAGTTTTTAGATATTTTGTAAAAATAATAATGAAGGTTTTGACTAAAAAATGAAATGTGCTAAAAAGTAATATTATACGAATAACTCAAAAACTCATTCAGACCTTAACTAAAGTGGACGAAATAAGAGGCAGTTTAGCTGTCATATTAAAAAAAAGAATCATTAATATTGGTTTCCCGGTATAAAGATATGCAGTAACACAAAAAATACAGTCGAATTAATAATTCATTTACACGAAAGAATGATTAATTATATAAACTATTTTCATTTCCCTTTCTCTGTAAAGCAATGCGCGGCATTCAATTCGTCCATTTAACACACAATGTTCCTTATTCGATAAAAAACGACAGAGTGTCTTGACACTAGGTTCTCTCTCACTACCCTGATATGCCGGATAGAGAGTGAAGCCGCGTATCTTTTCTTTTTTTTTAGCTTCACACTGTATCCCGCACATAGCAAGGTAGGCAGAGGGTAAAAACCTAGTGTTAAGATACTCCGTTCTATTAACATTTCCGGTCTCCACTTATATCTTTTTAATTGTCCCATTATTATTAAAAAAAATATACTGACGTCATATGTGACAGGTGACGTAGTACTTATTTATACATCTTTGCATATAAATAAAATAAGAGCGTCTGTTTGTATGCATATGAATATATTTACGGTACATACCTATACCAATACAGTATTTTTTACAACTTTTGCCTGTCTCTTTGTTTGTTATAGATAATCTCTAAAATGGCTGGACCGATTTTGGTATAGGAGTAATTTAACGTAATTTATTTTAGAAAAATACTTTTAATATCATAACTATAACACAATATAACTGTTTTTTTAAATACCATGCGGACGAAGTCGCGGGCACGGATAGTTTTTAAATAAATAAAGACTAAGTCAACTCACCTGGCATAGATACCCTAATGCCTTTAGGTCTCAACGCTTGTACAGCCACATCTCGAACAACATATTCTTGACAGGATATTAAAACAACTTGCGAATAAACTAAAAACAGAAATATAACACGTCTGTACCCGTGCAGTGCCATTTTCTTACTAAATAATGTTTTTTTATCTGAGTCATATGCCAAGTTAAGGCATCTTCACACGAAGTGATAAGAATTATATAGTCTTCATTTTCTTGTATGTAGCAGTGAAAGGTTAGTAAAGACACTCCGTTGTCTGCTTTACAACTTTATTCGAAACATTGCGTGTGGAATGGTGGAATCCAACATTTTACTTTATTCTAGAGTTGCCGTTGACAATTCATCAATGTATGTGTCACTTTATATAAACATAAATGTCAAACCATGGTAGTGTGTGTATCGTTTATTTTGTTAATTTAATATGCTTTTTATGCATTATTTTAAAAAAATGTTAGCATTCTGCACTCCTTCTCTGTATAAGCTACAAGTGTGCCAATCCGTCCACGTAATTTTCGTAAGAAGAGATCCAAAGTTTTTGCTTCACGTATTTATATATAGATAACGGAATTTTATATAACGTAAAAATAAATAAAATATGATCGTATATCTATGCAATGATGTTGAAAGTTATAAATAATATATAATAAATGAAGAATGATTAAAGTTAGTTTTACGCTTTGTGCCACGTAATAAGGTGGTCAGAGACAATCTAGTATCATTACACACCGTTTCTACTTTAATACAAGTATAACATACTTAATGTTTGCACACACATGCACACGCGCGCATGCCTACGCGCACATTTTCTGCCCTTACTTTTTTTTGTTGTATTTAAATTAAGTTAATTTCTTATGTTCTATAGATCGTACACATTACTTTTAAAAAATATTTGTATTAATATTTATTTCTTATGAATGTATAAAGTGTTATGGAAGAGCGGGGCCTCCTGACACAAGTACTAGTATTATACTAGTAACTTATTAGGCTGGTCTCCTTGCTTCGCATACAGCTAAAGAAAATTGTGAAACTGAAATAAATATATTTTTATTTTTATTTTTTTTTAATGTTTACTTACTTACCTTAAATGTTATTCATAGTCAGAGTTATGGAGCGCCAAACGCTACGTTCCGTGTCGTAGTTCGTTCCGTCTCTTTACGTGACTCCTTCCTTCAGTATATATTTAATAATAATAATAATAAAAACTTAATTGACAGAAATAAATTTACAAATGTTTTGTTAATATTAGGCAAAACTTATAAAATATACCAATTCAGATAAGATTTCCTCTGTACCCGGACTAGTTTCCTATATTCCGGTATACAGCGCCAATCCCCCAGTAGAACTACATGATTAGCCTTTCAAAAGTGATTACAAAAAAAAAAAAAATAGTTTACTAGTATGTAGTTTTCTTTTTAATTATAACATTACTATTATATTCATTTTAAATTTTGTTTTTTCATACTCTATAAAGAGTGAAATTCGAACCCAAAAATCATTACTTCAATAAAAAGTGCCAATGTGCTACAACTCAATTGTATAATAATAAGATTTTAACAAGAAAGCCAGGCTTTTCCCTTTCCGACCCATCTTTTCCCTAAAAATGTGGTGGTTCCGATAGTTGACTACTCCCCTCATCGTCCTCCCCTTCCGTCTGTATCCTCTAGGTCGGCAACGCATCTACCACGTCTTTGGTGTTGTAGATGTCCATGGGCGAAGGTAACCACTTACCATCAGGTGGTCCATCTGCTCGTTTGCCATCCGTTATCCATAAAGAAAGCTGATTTCAAATAAAATGCACTAAAAAGTAACATTATATTTTTTTCTTTTTTAGCTTCACGCTGTATCCCGCACATAGCAGGGTAGGCAGAGGGAATCTGAGAATCTAGTGTTAACACACTCCGTTCTGTTCCTCACTTATCATTATTATTTCTAATTCAAAAAATTCTGGTCAAAAATCTTAACAAAAATTAAATGAAGATGAGAAGCACCAGCTATCATATAAAAAAAGAATCATCGAAATTGGTTCACTAAGTAATAAGTTATGCGGTGACATATATAAAAAATACTATCAAACTGAGAACCTTCCCAGATTTCCTTTTTTTGATTTCGATTAAAAAAGATTATTGTGCAAAATAGTAGTGTGGAATGTCCCTAATTTTTACTTCCGCTTTGTATCACATGTTATTTGTTCGTACATTTTTCAGTTTTTTTAATGTTTTTCTTATATTACCTAAATATCTATATTTAGGTAATATTTAAAGCGGCGTTGAGTTCCGCTATTCAGCAGAGTGTCCGCTATTCAGAACGGAGTGTCTTAACACTAGGTCCTCTGGTTTCCTCTGCCTACCCTGCTATGTGCGGGATACAGCGTGACGCAGAAGAAGTGAAGATATTTCTAATCATGATTTTTATAATACTATTGTCCCCGTTGACGCGTTAACAACGCGTTGTTTTTAGTAACGTATATATCACTTTGTATAAATATGGATGTCAAGCCATGGCTGTCAAGCACATTATTTAAAAAAAAAATTGCATTCTACACTCCTCTATATATACTATAAGTGTGCTAAGATTCATGCTCCTCCGTCCGCGTAATTTTCGTAAAAAGGGATCCAAAATTTTTGCTTCACGTGTTTATATATAGATTAGCAGAATTAGAAGCATATACGATGCTACGGATTTGTAATTGAAACGCGACTGTCAGCAAAAGTGGCACTACATATTTAATATTATATCGAGAAAATGTTAGTATTTTCATTTCCTGGTTTTGGTTATAAGGCAAAGCGCGGCGTTGAGTTCCGCCACTCTGCACGCAATGCCTCAATTCGGCGGAAAGTGGGTAACAAAATTGTAGTAAGAGAACGGAGTGTCTTAACACTAGGTTCTCAGATTCCCTCTGTCTACCCTGCTATATGCGGGTTACAGCATGAAGTTAAAAAAACAAAATAAAATGAAAATACTAAGAATCGGGGAAATTAACAGACCTAAATGTACATCATTACAAATATTGAATGTTTTCGTTTCTTGGAATGAGAATCGAACTCAAAATCAAAATACAACAATTAAAAAAAACTTAATAATAATATATTTTGTATTGCCCAATCCGGTTAAATAACGTTGCGGCTATAAGCAAAGTGACTAATACAACGAAAATAATATGCAGGAGGTTAGTGATGTAAAAAAAAATTATATATGCATATTTAGATAAAAACACCTGTCGTGGCGCAGGCGAGCGACTGAAAATGGGGAACGGAGTGTCGTTACACTAAGCTCTTGGGTTCCCTCTGCCTACCCTGGTACATGTGGGATATAGCGTGAAGCTAAAAAAAATGAAGCAGAATAGGCCATTGTGGCGCAATGGGTCAGCGTCTGTAAACGCGATTGGTTGTGGGTTCGATACCCATTTAGATGAAAAAAAAATAATAATCATTTCTCCACTCTGGCAAGACAAAGCACGGCGTTGAGTTCCGCTACTCAGCACGCATTGTCTCGATTGGGCGGAAAGTGGAGAACGGAGTGTCTTAACACTAGGTTCTCTCTGCCTACCCTGATATATGCGGGATACAGCGTGAAGCTAGTGTATGTATGTAACAAAAATGATATAAATTAAATAATAAACATTAGTCACAGATACAATCATCAATGATAGTTAAAGGTCAATAACACGCTTAACTTCGAGGTACTTTTTCTGACCGGTTATTCCCCGTTTATTTGTTTATTTAAAATTAATATTAATATCGAGAAAACGAATACATTTTCCTCCATATATCTGCTATCTAGAGACACTCCATTTTCCGCCCGATTTGATTAAATAGCGGAAGTCAACCACGCGCTTTGTCGTAAACACTTTCATAAGAATTTTAAATAAAAGCACTTCCTTATCGATTTCAATTTACAACAATAGTAAACCCATTTTTTTCGAACCACTAAATATCTTATGATATATGTTGCGGTTCAATAACATGTGAGCCAGGTTTTCCCTATTCCCACCCATCCTTTCTCCAAAATGTGGTGGTTCCGATAGCGGGCTGCGGCAGCCACTACATTATCTGCTACCATCAGGTGACCCTTCTACTCGCTTGCCTTCTTTTATTAATAGAAAAAAACCCAGTAGCAACCGGTATTTCACGACTTTTTTTGTATAGCAGGACAATTACTGAACATAGTGTCAAAATTCACGTGTCGTTTCTTCACTTTCCACAAGACTTCGAGAGTGTGCTAAGTGGTGGAGCTCAACGCCGCGCTTTGTGGTGTCACATGAGAACTAAGTACTATATCTATTACTAATTACTAATAATTAAGGTTTAACGCTTTCTTACAATGAAACGCATTCATTAAGAACCCGATAACCTCTTAACTCCAATCAGACCTTTATATAAATATGAGATAAATAATTTTATACGTCATTAGTATTTTATATACCGCACATAGCAGGTTGGACAGAGGGAACCAGACACCCAGTGTTAAGACACTCTGTTCTCTTTTGACATTTCCGTTCCCCACTTTCCGCCGAATGAGTCACACCATAATATCAAAATATTATTTTTTAAAAAGTGAATTTATTAAAAGCATCTTGTTCATGAAAATAACAATAGTTTTTTTTTCATCAAAATCGGGCTAGGATTACAGAAATTATAACATTACGAAATTATACAAGCTTTAAGGTTTGAATATTTTTAAAATTAGCGTTCCGTCGATATCGGCTGGTGACATCACGTGGCGATAGGTATGTATGCGGTGCGTGTTGTTACAACGTACATGTATGTAAGTGTGCACGTGACGTCACACAGTAGCGCTACTAGCGCGACCGTGGCTGCATTTTAACGCGACATATCTCAGTCATTTTTGAAGATAGAAAAAATATAAAAACAGATTCTATTTTCTTCAGTTACCTTCTACTTAGGTATGCTGTTAGCTAAAAACGTTGGTGTGACTCATTGAGGCATATTTTAAGATAATGGATAAAAACGGGTAAATTAGTAAATCAGGTATAAAATGTTCATTCGGCGGAAAGTGGGGAATGGAATTGCTGTAAGAGAACGGAGTGTCTTAACACTAGGTTCTCAGGTTCCCTCTGCCTACCCCGCTATATGCGGGATACAGCGTGAAGATAAAAAAAAAGGGTATAAAATGAAACACGTATATAATCTAACAAGTATAATTCCACACAATGTTCCCTATTTACTCTTAGTACAGATATGAAAACACGTATGAAGATTTAAAAAGAGCTACTTGTAATGTAATTCTTTTCATATACCTATTTAAATAAACAATTTTATATTTATTCTGTCACTTTTATCTTTCTTTTTTTTTTAAGGTAAAACGATATATTATATATTTTTTGTAGTTTTAAAATGTTACTCACACACTTAGGATACGAAAAACATATTTAGAAAACGTTTTATTTTTTGAACGCAGCGGAACTCGAACCCGCGCCTATTAACAACGAAAATAAGTTGTAACAAGCGTATAAGAATTTTGACGCAGCCGGATACAGAACGCATGGCTTAGTAGTCAGAGCGCTTAGACAGTTTCCGAGAGGCGCGGGTTCGAGTCCCGCTGCGTTCAAAATTTTTATACGTTTTCTAAATATGTTTTACGATATGTTAATTAAAAAAAAGATTTCTTTTCTTTTTTTTAAGGTATTACAAAAAGTATTACATTAAAAAGACAGCTTATAAAACACTACTTTTACCAATAAGTGTAAAGTTCACGAACGATTTACTACATTATAGATATTAAATATCTTGTATAGAGAGTCAAACACTATATCTATCTATTAGCAATATATATATATATATATATATATATATATATATATATATATATATATATATATAAAAAATATATATATATATATATATATATATATATATATATATATATATATATATATCAATGATTCAATTCAAAAGTACCACAAGCCAAAATTACGCGTTGCCTAGCAACGTATATGTTACTTCATAAACATAGATGTCAAACCACGATAGTGTGTGTAACATTTATTTTATTAATTTAATATATTTTTTACGCATTATTTTAAAAATATATTATCATTGTGCACTCCTTCGCTATATAAACTATAAGTGTGCCAAGTTTCATGCTTCTCCGTTTGCGTAATTTACGTAAAAAGGGGTACAAAGGTTTCGCTTCACGTATTAATACATACATAAAAAGTATGGCTTGAACTCATTTCAAAAAATTGCTATGTTTATGTACCCTAAAATTCGAAATAAATGGTTGTCTTTTTTATATATATATAAAAAAATAAGGGATTACAGTTGTATTTTTACAATAAAAAAAATTTCATCTTTTGATTTGTAGTATTTTTGAATTGAAACAACGATATATTAAGTATACATAAGATGTTATAGAAAAAAATTGTTCTTACAAGCTTATTTCGTCATTATCTTAGCCTTTCCTTTATATAAGGAATACCTGTTGCAACTACGGTTAAGTAGACCATGAATTCTAAATATCCCGTTTTTTCCTCTCTTAGTGTCTCCTACACTCCCTAGGGAGCTTACAGGCCAAATTTCAGCTTACTATGGCCTGTACGCTGTCTGTCAGTCACTCAGTAACGCAAGCGTTAGATAATGACGATACAAGCTTCATAAATATTAAATGCACATTTAAATATCATAAACTTCTTACAATGAAAAACAAAAAGGTTACAGTATTTTTAATTAAGTAACCAAGATGGCGGATGACGCCATCTTGGTTTAACTTACCTTAGTCTAGAACTGTTCACCGAAAATGCCTAACTTTTTAATACTCAAATTTAATATAAATATATATTTTATGATATATTTAGTTATGTATTAAGAATATATTATTACATAAGTCTTCGAGAAACTACTAGTTCGTAAATTGAAGTATATATGGATATATGTGGATACATATATATATATATATGCACATGCAAAGTCTAATTTAGTTTACAGTAATATATACATATGGCCAAAATATCATGAATACACATATATATTTTTAAATATAAATAACACAATAAAAAAAAAGTATTCCCTATTTTTTTATTACTTAAAAATAAACCAAATTTAGTTCATCATCATCAAATACATAAATTTATTAAATTTTTACTATTTATTTTGCTGACTGTACTAATATTATATTTTACATATAATAAAATTTTATTAATTTAATAGTTATTTTATTTTAAAACCGTGTTGAAGGGAGTAAAATTATGTGCTCGGAATATATCTTAGCCTACAATAAGTTATTATAATGTACGGAATATCTTTACAATAATATCTTTATTTATTGAGATACACATAGTTGAAAGTAACTATAAAAAAAAGGTAGTGACAAATCACTCTATATATTAACAAAATTATATAGAAAGGTCTAAAAGGTATAATTTACAAAAAGGAAAGTACCTTGACGATTTAGCCCGCATAGTAGTTTAGTCAAGAGAAACTAGCGTTAAGACACTCCTTTCTCCTTTTCTGCCCAAATTCGAGACACTACGTGTTAAGTGGCGGAACTCAACGCCGCTCTTTGCCTTACCAGAGCAAAGAAACGAATTTAATTTAAAATTCTTGAAGAAAAGAATTTAATTTAAATGTAATCATTACCCCGAGCGGGTATCGAACCCACAATAGTCCCGTTTACAGTCACTGTTCCAAAATGACCTCTAACATATCGTCTACACATTTATATTTCATTTAAATACATTTTAAATGAAACTTATAATTAATCTAAACTTCATAGATATGACATACATCACAATATATGTATACAGTATACATTTATAGAGTACATATAATATATGTAAGTATATATAACGCTTCGGAAGCCTACATTTATTATGATCATATTACATTTAAACAATAATAAATTAAATACCTACATTTAAACATCTTACAAAGATACACAGGCCTTTATATTTAATTCGATTATAACAATCGAACATCGATTATTAATCGATTAGATATCGATATAATAAATAAGATATACTCGTTCACAACACTTAGTTTACATTTTTTATAAGAATCGATATAAGAATCAAATACAGATTAAAATATTTAATTTGAGATTAAATATTTGAAATAAAAAAGACTACATTAACCATTATAATGATAATAATGAACATCATTAAAAATGTTTATAAAAAAATGAACAAAAAGATTTTTTTTTAAATTTTCATTAAATATTAAAATGTCAAATATGCTACTTATGGCAATTATTTTACGATTCATAACATTTTGAATGTAAGAATTCGAATCCGCAACTACTGGAAACTGTAACCACTAAGTTACTTTTCCCATTTCGATTGTCCTATAAAGTTTTTTAATAGCATATAAAGAGTAAGCTTTATTTTACAGCAGCGTTTAGTTTCATTTTCTGTATATAATATATTATATGAAGCAAATCAAAGGACATGTAGTTTTTTTAATATTTTTCATGTCAAAAGCTAATATACTTATCACAGCTTACAATTATTTCATAAATAATAAAATTTTAAAAATTGAATAATTTTGAATAATAACTGTAGAATACAATTATATTATTTTTTAAACTGAATGATAATAAAAAAGATACATTCCTTCTCTTTCTAATAACAACTATCTCTTACTACATGATCATGACGTGAGCATGTTTTTTTAATCTATTTACACTTGCTTTATGTCAAATTAATAGCACAGAGTATATTATAAGTTACATAATACATAAATAAAATTATTAAACATATAGTAATATAATTATATAAATTTTCTAACAGTTACTTCATTTTATATTTTTTTTTTAGGAACAATAAACTGGAGATTTTCATCAACTGGTTTAAAAAAAAAAGGAAGAATTAAAAAAAATACAAAAAAATTATCAAGACACTAGGACATGGTATACAGTTTATAAAATAAATATAATTAATAATTGTATAAAATAAAAATTATGAAGATTCTCCTTAAGTTTATCAATGTGAAAAAAAAGGATAAAATACTGCACTGACAACCATTACTCATTTTTAACGCAAATTCTTATAAATAAAAATATATCATAAAACACAGTATTTTTTTAAAGAATAACAAAAAACGAAACAAACATGGCGGAATTTCTTATTAGATAAACTTTTTTAAAATTAATTTATTCTTTTTGACACAATTTAATACTACATTTTTTTTAATAATTGTAAACATCAAAAGCATTTTACAATTAAATTTAAAAAAAATCAACTGATTACAAAAATAAATAGAAATTACTAGTTGTATGACTTTTTTTTTAAAAAAAGGAAGAACTTTACTAACCACTCCGTTAAAGGAGTCCGGAGTTAAACACTGTATTTAATTAAGCCGAAGAAATGTCTATATTTTAAACTGGCAACAATTCTCATCTACATATATACTCTAAAATCCATACCCGTTATTATTGATAAGTCGAATTTCATACATTTTTTAAAATATTAATAGACATTACAATTATTTTATTTATAGAGTGAAAATATAAACAACCAGCAAATCAAACATTTTGAGATTAAAAAAAAAAAGAAAAAGCTTTAAAACGCCCAAAAATTCACATTTATCAACATAATCACGCCACATACTACCAAAATAAAAAAAAAACAAACTACAACCTATAATTCTCATCAATCTTACCATCGTATATAGAGAAGGGTGTGACGTCACACTTACAATTGTCACTAAGCACAAACACAGTGGACGCGGCACTTTGTTTAGACGTGCTCACTTCATATACACCGCATCCAACGTTATCACTTAACACATCTATGTCCCCAGTGACGTCACTATACACGTCCAAATTGAGATGTACACGATTTTGTTCCTTATTGCATATAACTTGGGGTACATTTTCATTTAACACGGTTCTTTGGCAGAGGCTTACTGGGACTTCCTCTGGGACTCGTGTCATACAAAATCCAGTGCGTCGTGTGGTTTCGTCGAGAACTTTCCATTGGATCGCTTTTTTAGTGTACGCTCGATTAGCTTTTTAATTTCGCTCACTATGAAAACGCTTGATGTTAGGCAGACTAGGAATATCAGATCTGAAATGAGGTATTTTACGTTTAAATTTTATTATTTTTTAATATAATAATATATTCTTTATTGTACTTAAAATATATGAGAAAAAGTAAATACTTTTTGTTTACAAAGGTGTAATATTCAACTTCTCAGTTATACATTGACTGCAAGGTTTTGACAGTGAGGCAACTCTTTGTTCTGCAAACTATACTTCGAGTACATAAAGAAATAAAATACCAAGAAAGTAATGCTAAGTCTCGTCACTTTTACAATGTTTGTCCCACATACAAATGCAAAACTGCTACTGCCCAAAGACATTATCGTTCTATCGGAAGTCATCTTTATAATAAAATTAATAAAAATTGCAACATATTCCCTCTATCTAGGTATCTATGCAAGGCACAAGTGGTTATGTTCCTACAAGCACAGGTTTACGAGGAAACAGAGAGTTTTATTAAAATGGCTATTTTATAACTCGGTTTTTTTTTTTGTACTAATTTTTCTTTTTTATTTCTTTGCATTTAAATGTTATATAATATATATATCAAGACACAAGTGTACCGACAGGTTCTTAAAATTGTAAGAGCGCTGGAACCCATAACACAAAATAAATCTTATAATGGATACCAGAGTTTATAAATACCAGTGTCAAAAAAATAAAAGTGAGAAGATCATATTATGTATCTGGTTACTGTATAACTTTTCTTTTGGTCCAATAAAGATATTATTTATTATTTATCCCTGAAAGAGATCTCTTCCAGTCAACCTTTGGAAGTGGATGAGTATGTTACAGGCGGGATTAAAGTACAAAAAAGAAAAAAAAGCAAACAATAATACAAAAATAGACATTTTTTATATATGTTAAATATATATATATATATATTTGTAATATAACGGTACACACATAACTGCTGAAGACGTACGTAAAATTTTCGAAGAGGTTTGGGATTCTCGTTCTAATAGTTTCATTGAACTACGAACAGCGATGTCACATATTATAAATACCGAATTGCGACATGTGCGTGAAGAGATAAAGGACATTTTTTCTTCAGGTCAAGGTTCTTAAATGAACTATATCAAAATTTATCCCTTTTTTTTATTTATTATCATTCTACAAATAAACATACTTATTAATATAAATGAACATCTAAAAACCCGACAAGGTTTGAGCCGATGTTAAAATTTAATTCTTACGTAACACGATCATCTAAAAACAGTTATTTACACATTATTAGTAAAATACAATTTTAGTTTATTAAATCTAAAGACTATAATAGCATTCATTTTTCATTAAAACACTCCGTATCTTTTTTTTTTATTTTGTGTTTTTTTTCGAATTTAAGACATTGGACGGCGGAACACAACGCCGCGTTACTTACTAGAGCTATTTACATAAAAAATATAGCTTACCATGGCCAGTGAGAGCTTCAGTTTGGAAAACCCTTTGCAACGGCGGAAAGTATATGACCAGCATTTGTCCAACGAGACTCAATGTGACCGCTATTAGGAACATTCTGTAAACATATACATATTATTGCATATTTATTTTATTATTACATACATACACACATAGCTTCACGCTGCATCCCGCATATAGCAGGGTAGGCAGAGGAAACCTAGTGTTAAGACACTCCGTTCCCCACTTTCCGCCGAATTGAGGCATTGCGTGCTCAGTGACGGAACTCAACGCTGCGCTTTGCCTTGATACCAAACCCAGGAAATGAAAAATTACATTTCCTGGAGTGGGAATCGAACCCACAACCTGTCGCGTTTACAGTCGCACGCTTGTGCCTTTGCGCCACGACAGGCGTTATTTTATTATTCATTGATGAATTTATATAAATAATTGTAAAAATTAATAAAATTCCTTTCCCCTTTTATGGTAGGTATAGTGTTGCTTCCTTACTCAGTGGGAGCCAGCCTTTAATTGCAAACAGTATTAGGAACGTTTTAAAAAAAGTTAACCTGTTCCTACCAATGTTTATTTATATAAATTTATTTATTTTATTAAACTTCACGCTTTATGCGTTAGTGAAAACGTAGTGGCAATACACTTCATTCTCAATTTTTCGCCATTTTCGCAATTTTCGAGACACTGCGTATGGAGTGGTGAAACATAACGTCACGCTTTGTTCAAAACGAAAAATAATTAGGTTTATAGAACTTTATTATCGGCTAAGACAATTGTCACTTATGCGATAACATGGTTAACTTAAGTATCTAATACATAACAGTAATAATAATAGTTTTACAAAGTAGTCACATTTGTGCGAAAACAATATTTAATATGAAATAAAATAAAATAAAAGCCCGATGTACATACAAGTTTACGTTACGTTTCTTAAATATGTCACATACATTTCTATATATTAAATCAAAATGTACAACATAGTGTCTAAACACTATACTCTCTACCTAACACATAAATAACAGCAAAAAATACTTACTTATTAGAAAACAATCCAATTTGAAATATACTTTTCGTCTGTGAGCGACATGACAAGGCATTAAACATGTCAAATAAGACGAAACAAGTGAACGTCATTGTTGTGTCACGTGGCGTTATTTTATTATCTGACATCTGGAACAAAATGGTTAAGTTACATTATGTCTGGTTAAATATGGATGGGTGATCATGTTTTAATTATATACTATATATGTTATTTACTTAGTCAATTCAAAAGTTTATTTTAGCTCCACTCCGTACATAGCAGGGAAGGCAGAGGTAGCTTCAGAACCTAGTGTTAAGTCACTTCGTTCTATTAATTATTATAAATATTTAATATTTTCATTTCCTTGCTCGAGTAACAAAGCAAAACACGGCGTTGAGTTCCGCCACTCAGCATGTAATACATAAATTCGGTGGAAAATGGGTAACGGAAATTTTAAGAGAACGGAGTGTCTTAACACTAGGTTCTCTGGTACCCTCTTTCTACCCTGCTATATGCAGGATACAGCGTGAAGCTAAAAAAAATCACATTCAGACAATCCACTAAAAACTGCAAAACAAAAATAAAATCATACCTCTCTATTAAACACCCACAGCGTTCCCGCTATAATAATAGCAGCAGAGAGTAGAACGGAGAGTAAGAGGGATCTTGATATAATTCTCCGTGACGTATCACGTGGCTTACGACGCAACACCTCGTGGTCCACTGGTTCAACTCCCAACGATTGTGCTGGGGGACCTGAAATTGATATATTTATTAGTTTTTTTTTAATTTATAGCTTCACACTGTATCCCGCATATTGCAGGATAGACCTGAGAACCTAGTGTTAAGACACTCCGTTCTCATAACATTTTCGCTTAGCTATTAATGGTTATAATTATAAATATTTAATATTTTTATTTCCTGTAGTGGGAATCGAATCCACAACCTGTTGCGTTTACAGTCGCGCTACGACAGACCCCAGCTTTTATATGTATTTATTTTACATTATTATTCAATCGCCAAATGTCGATAGGTTGATACATAAGTCGACATTAAATTATTTATATGGCGAATAAATGATTACGTTGATTTTCAAGAAAAATAAACACTTTTAGGTAAAAAACATCTATATCTATAAATAAATTGTTAAGTCTAAAGCGTGAAGCCTTCACGCTATATTTATCACGCTGTATCCCGCGTATAGCAGGGTAGGGTAGGCAGAGGGAACCTAGTGTCAAGACACTCCGTTCGTCACTTTCCGGTTGAATATGAGACATTAAACATACTTAAATTATTTTCATAAAACCGGACGCCTATAACGCAAATATTAAAACTAAGGAATCGGTATTTTTTTTTATAATAAATAAATTATAATTGACATCTTTGATTTTAGCTGTAATATAGCTGTAAGTGTTCGAAACATTGGGTTTCTGAACAACGTATTTTCAAATACCGAAATATACGCCATTAATCCGGCTAAAATAGATTAATTTAACTTACCATCCATAATAATGTTAATCCACAATATTTGCATGGCATTCAAAGGGTTAGGAACACCTAGTAACGTCGCCAACGCGACTAACGACAAAGCCGCTATGGAAGTCGACAGTTGGAAACGAACGAAATTCCTTATGTTGTAGAATATACATTTTCCTTCCTCTATTGCTGAGCTGGAATTAAATTTAAATATATAGTGTAGTCAACAGTAGCGAGGGGTGAAAATTTTAGTTAGGCAAGCCAGTAAATTAAGGGAAGCCGATGTATATTTAGGGAAGCCGGTAATTTTTAGGGAAGCCGATATATTTACGGAAGCCGGTATAGGATGTGAAGGTATTTAGTAATTTCACTATCGAATTTTGGACGATGACCTTTTTTTTAACTAACGTCTGTCGTGGCGCAGAGGCACAAGCGTGCGACTGTAAACGCGGCAGGTTGTGGGTTCGATTCCCACTCCAGGAAATGTAAAATTTAGTATTTTCATTTCTTGGGTTTGGTAACAAGGCAAAGCGCGGCGTTGAGTTCCGCCACTCAACACGCAATGCCTCAATTCGGCGGCAAGTGGGGAACGGAATTGTTGAAAGAGAATAAGTGTCTTAACACTAGGTTCTCTGGTTCCCTCTGCCTACCTTGCTATATGAGGGTTACAGCGTGAAGTTAAAAAAAAAGTCCTTTTTTTTAGGTCTATAAGATGTCAGAGCTTGCTTTTTTTGCAATTTTATGCCTAACAATTTCCTTGCAACCCTTTTTTTTAGCTCTCACACTTTGATTGACTTTGTTTTTTCAAGCTCCACATTTTACTAGTGACCTTTTTTTTAGGTTGTACTTGTACTTCGAAAAGTTATGCAAGCCGGTGGGAATCGAGTTGTATGGACGCCTTGCACCCAAATTAAAGTTGTTGCGTGTTGAGTGGTTAAATTACTAAAAGAATAACTTAACAATTTATTAACTTATTCACTGGTATGGATATTTGCAAGGACACAACCAAGTGTCAGTCTCTAAAACTATTGAAGATTTTGGTTTTCACCTGTCTACTTTTTAGGCTTATAAACGCGATTGGTAATGGGTTCGGTGCCCATTCGGGGAAATGATTATATTGAAAAAAAAATCTTTTCTCCGATTCAGTAAGCCAAAGAACGGAGTTGTTGAGTTCCGCCACTTAACACCTGGAGTATCTTGACACTTGTTCCCTCTACCCTGCTATGAGTTATAAAACGTCAAGCTACTTTCTTTTTAGAAATATAAAATATATATAAAAAAGAATTCACTTACATAATAGTGGCAAAATCATCATCAACTAATATCATATCAGCGGCTTCTTTACACACATCTGTACCATTCCTGCCCATCGCTATTCCTATGTCCGCTCTCTTTAGAGCTACACCATCGTTAACACCATCACCTGCGAATATATAAAAAAGCAGATTAATTAAAAATATTAATTAACTAATGTATAAAAAAAATAAAAGTACTACAAAAAGTACTGAACATTATGGCGATTTAAGCAAGCAAAACAAAATATAATATTTAAACATACATACATACATAGCTTCACGCTGTATCCCGCATATAGCAGGGTAGGCAGACGGAACCTAGTGTTAAGACACTCAGTTCCCCACTTTCCGCCGAATTGAGGCATTGCGTGCTAAGTGGCGGAACTCAACGCCGCACCTTGCCTTGTTACCAAACCTAAGAAATGAAAAAATCCATTTCCTGAAGTGGGCATCGAACCCACAACCGGTCGCGTTTACAGTCGCACGCTTGTGCTGTTTTTGTATTTTTATAGTACCTGTCATTCCAACAATGTTTCCAAGCCTTTGTAGTGACTTCACAATCGTTAACTTGTGTTTCGGAGTCACTCTGTAGAATACTGTTACCTGAAATGAAAATAATAAATTATTACCATAAAACAATTTAAGAACTTAAAGCAAGATCTTAAGGAAAATTCTAAAAGAGGGTTTCCTGAAATTCCTAAGGGAAATAGAAAAACACGAAATTTTAAGTTTTGTAGTCCATAGAAATGTAATTACGGACTACACCTAGTATAAATATAAGGAATTGAAGCAAATAAATAGCAGAGAACAGCGTCTGACTTTAAGCACGATGGTTGTAAGTTCGATTCTTTTGGAGATAGAATGATTATATTTCAATTATTCTAATTTTCCCGTTTTCGTAGAACTAAATGATGGCACTGAACTCATTTTTTTTAAATTTGGGCGAAAATTGGAGGGCGGAGTGTCCCGACACTAGGTTCTCTCTGACACTAAGCTAAGAAAATATATTTACCGTATCTATGATAGCATCGAGATCGTCATCCGTCATAGAGTCCAACTGCTCACCAGATAATGTTTGCGAGTGTAATATATCAAGGCCAACCATTTGTGCTGTAACAAAAATAATAAGTCTATTTAAAAAAATTATGACCAACATAATTTAAAAATATCGCGTAAATGTCGCGGTATTTCTAAATAGTCCATTGTTCTTGTTTTGTTCATTGAAAATGAATTCATTCATTTATTTGTACTGACTACTCGATAGCTTTTGATAAAGTATCTCTTAGATGTCTAATTAAAAAACTTGAATATGTTAGTATATGTGGTGATTTGCTTCATAGATTGTCATTGTATCTCCGCAATTAATCTCAAACCGTAGCAATTAGTTAATATTTTGCTTTGTTGATAAATATTTGTTACAATTTATTCTGGGGTGCCCCAAGGCCTCAGTTTGGGACCTTTGCTATTGAACATTTTATTAATGATATAGATAAATATTTCAATAGATCAAATATAATAATAAAAAAAATATATATTTTAAAAGATATCCAGGACTGTTATAATTAACAAAATGGTTCATATAGGCTAGTACAATATTGTAATTCAAATATTCAAAATATATTTTAAATTGGAACAGTATGAAAGAGAGAATAAAATCAGTATACAGCAATGAAGATTGATATAAAACAAATATTGGAAGGTATCGAAGGTATATGAGTGATTGACATAGAAAGAGAGAGAATGAAATGCTCTTTCCAGTCTATTTCAAAGGTTATTTATAAATAATTGTAAAGTATTGACTGAGGAAAAAAGAAAAAAAAAAAAAATGGCCGAGTTTCTTGCGCCGGTTCTTCTCAGGTCTGAGGTATCGGTGGTAAATTATTTGACGTTCAAAAAATAAAGCTTGTAACTTCTTACTTTGAATAAAATTATTTGATTTTGAGTTTTTTGATTTTGCAGAATGTGGTTGTGTAACTTTGCTCGTGCGTGTGTTTGAGTGTATATGTCTGAATATGTGTATTTTTGTTGTTTGTTTTTTTTCTATTGAATATGGTGCACAAATAAAGTAACAAAGTGCAATGTGTTTCTATGTGGTTACGCTTATGTGTGTGTGTGCGTACCGACGGCGAGCGCGGTGGGCCGTGCGTCGCCGGTGAGCATCTTGACGGCGACGGCGGCGCGGCGCAGCGCGGCGATGGCGGCGCGCGCGTCGGGGCGCGGCGGGTCGCACGCGCCGCACACGCCCGTGAACGTCAGCGCCTCCAGCGACGCGCCGCGGCACAGCGCTATGATGCGCAGACCTGCCGCGACACACACCAATAATAACCACTCAATAGGAGATCACTGCGATATTAACCTGTTAACCGGCGATATGAGAAAAAAGTAAAAACGTACGCCTTGATAACTGTCGCTAATCTAGTCATAAATATACTTAACAATTGACTAAAAAAATTAAAAAAAAAGAAAGAAAAAAAAACAAAGAAGTCAGTCGGTGAAGATCTCACCATAGTTTTAAGATACAATTAGATAGTTCTATTTAAACATGCTGCACATATAATAAATAATAAACAAAAAAAAAGAAACAAAGGCACGTGCAAGTATGAGCCCGTGGATGTAATTAAATTCATAAAAAACCTGTTAACCGGGAAATAAACTTTTATTCGACTCGTTTCACAATGGAAACTTTTTTTTTCATAGCTATAAGTATTTTTTTAATAGATAAGAACGATGTAGAACGTAATGTGTTTAATAAATTTTGATTAATTTCCATGACGAAAAATATCGTCATGTCCATCGCAGTGACTTTTATGTATGACGAAATATTGCGTCATTCATTCATCATTTTTTTTCCTTATTCGCACATGGAATCTCTTTACTCACCAATGTAAACCTATTTTTAATATGTTGGTAAGTACTGACATTGAAGTAAAATACAACTATTACATATTTCCAGTGCATCGAATGAAAAAAATGATATTTTATGAATAATTAATTAAAATACAGTCGAATTGATCCTCTTCTTTATCAAAGTCGGTAAAAAATATATAAATACGCTAAACTCACCCATTCTCGCTATATTATACGCTTCGTTCAAGAAATCAGTTTGTTTCTCCTTTGTCATTGGCGCGTAGTTTCCAGAACTATCTATATAGTTGGTACAGAGTGGTAAAACTTTTTCTATGGCGCCCTTCACAAACACTTCCTCTTTGAGTTTTCCATCATTAAACTTGGGTGCACATTTAACAACCATCATTTTTGTTTCTGAGCTGTAAAAATTCATTTTTTTAAATAAACGCATATATACAGCAGGGTAAAGAGAGAGTGAGAGAGAAAGATAGTCCAATCTCCAATTTAGTGTCATCTATTCAGCACGCAACGCCTCAATTCGATAGTGCGGAACGAAAATGTTAAGAGAACGGAGTGTCTTAACACTAGGTGCACGAGAAAGAAAAAGAATTATTACATACCTAAATGGTATTTCATTTAAACGCGTATATTGATCTCTGAAGTCATGCATGTTGTTCTTCAATGCACAAGCCAAGAGAGCTCCTTCTGTTGGCTGACCGTATAAGGTATCGTCGCGTATTATTGCATTGTTACATAAAACTCCAACCTGTGAACAAAATTAAATTAAAAATTTAAAAGTACCTGGTGACATAGCTTCACGCTGTATCCCGCATATAGCATGGTAGGCAGAGAGAACCTAGTGTTAAGACACTCCGTTCCCCACTTTCCGCCGAATTGAGGCATTGCGTGCTGAGTGGCGGAACTCAACGCCGCACTTTGTCTTGTTACCAAACGAAGGAAATGAAAAATTCGATTTCCAGGAGTGGGAATCGAACCCACAACCTGTCGCGTTTACAGTGGCACGCTTGAACCTCTGCGTCTCGACAGGCGCTAAGTATGCGATATGAGAAATATATGAGAACCTCCTTTTCCAAACTTATATTCTCCACTTTCCACCGAACTTAATGCCTTGTTACCAAAAAGAGGGAATGAAAATATTAAATAAAGTATAACGGAGTGTCTTGACACTAGTTTCTCAGGTTTCCTCTGCCTACCCTGCTACGTACGTGATACAGCGTGAAGCTAAAGAAAAAAGAAAAAAAGAAAAATCTCCCTCTAAAACAACATTTAAATCGAGAACTTCTTTTTCCCAAGTCGGTTAAACTTACCTCTAACATACTGTTAACACCCATTTTAGCAATATCCAAGTCCCTTCCTTTATACGCTCGCAAATGTATATCAACGCCTGTGGCGCAGAGGCACAAGCGTGCGATTGTAAACGCGACAGGTTGTGGGTTCGATTCCCACTCCAGGAAATGTAAACTTTAGTATTTTCATTTCTTGGGTTTGGTAACAAGGCAAAGCGCGGTGTTGAGATCCGCCACTCAAAACGCAATGCCTCAGTTTGGCGGAAAGTGGGGAACGGAAATGTTGAAAGAGAATGGAGTGTCTTAACACTAAGTTCTCTGGTTCCCTCTGCCTATCCCGCTACATGCGGGATACAGCGTGAAGTTAAAAAAAAAAGAAAAAAATGTATATCACCTCTCGCGCAACGGAGTGTCTCAACACTAGATTCTCTGGTTCCCTCTGCCTACCCTGCTACTGCTCGAAGCTAAAGAAAAGAGAAAGAAACAACAAAACTTACCTCCAACATGCTGTTAACGCCCATTTTAGCAATATCCAAGTCCCTTCCTTTATACGCTCGCAAATGTATATCACCCCTCGCGCTGTACCCAGCGCCGGTTACTTCAGCGATATGTCCGCCGGAAGTTGATAACGTTGTTACTGTCATTTCATTTTTGGTTAATGTACCTGAAATAAATAAAATAAGCTATAATGGTGCAGTGAAACAATGTGTGGTTGGCAATATGATGGTTGTACGTTCGATTTTCGTTTGGGGTATTGATTATGTTTGAAATATTTTATTTTTTTCGGTTTGGTAAGACAAAATGCATTCTGTAAGTTAAGATACTTGGATGAATATTAAGAATTTTTTTTTAAAAATCGTATAAAAAAATTAATGATTTGCAAGAGGTGCGAGTACGTTTCCCGTTATGTTCATATTTTTATAAATTAGTAAATTTATATCATATATTACATTAACATTGTTTGATGTGAAAATCAGAAGCTTTACAACAAATGGTTTTTAAGAGAGATAGGCAGAGGGAACCAGAGAACCCAATGTTAAGACATTCCGTTCCCCACTTTCAGCCGAATTAAGACATTGCGTGCTGAGTGGGGGAACTCAACGCCGTGCTTTGCCCTGTTACCAGGGCGACGAAATAAAAATACTAAATATTATTTAACAACTTTATTTCCTGGAGTGGGAATCGAACCTACAACCTGTCATGTTTACAGTTGTACATTTATGCCTCTGCGCCACGACTTTCCTCAAAGTGACTAAAAAAAGGGCAAAAATGCATATACGTCATTATTAATATGAAGTTGCAATTAAAAGAAAAAATAAAGTATCCAACCTACCAGTTTTATCACTGCATATAACATTGACACATCCTAAAGTTTCGACTGTGGGCAGTTTTTTCACAATGGCATTACGTTTCGCCATACGCATCACACCGAGGGCTAAAGTCACTGTAACCACTATTGGTAGACCTGGAAGTTAATGATTAAAATTTTAACATAAAAAGAAAACGTTGAAGTAAAATGAATTACGAATAACTCAAAAACTCGTCAGATCTTAACTAAATTTAAATGGGACCACATCAGAGTAATCATATGAGAAAAAGTATCATCGGAATCATCAGGTACTCCCAGCAAAAGAGATATGCTAGAATTCCAAAAAGACAATTAAGTTGAGAACCTGCTTCGTTTTTTGAAGTCGGTTCAAATGAATATTGATTTCAAATAAAAAGCACTAAAAAGTAAAATTATTACGAAAAACTCAAAAACCCGTCATCAAATCTTAACTAAATTCAAATGTGACCACATCAGAACCATCGCTATCATATAAAAACATCATCAAAATTGGTTCACCCAGTAAAAACTTATATTACAAACAAAAAAACACAATCGAATCGAGAACCTCCTATTTTTAAATTCGGATAAACAACTACACATACCTTCAGGTATAGCAGCAACAGCCAAGCTCACACCTATCGTAAACATTTCCTGTATGGCTTTCCCTTGTAACCAGCCAGCAATCATAATGAAGCCGATAATACAGAAGGAATACATGGAGAGATGGGTCCCTAGGGTGTCCATGGACTTCTGTAGTGGCGTTTTTGGTGACTCTTCAGCTTGCATCATACGGAACATGTCGCCGAATTCGGAACGCTCACCTGTGCTTACTACGATACCCTGAAATGTTAAAGTACTTATTTATTTATACTAGTGTACCCGTGGACGCGTTAACAACGCGTTGTCTTTAATAATGTATATGTTGCTTTGTATAAACATGGATCATGGTCATGGTAGTGTGTGTAACATTTATTTTAGTAAATGAATATACTCTTTATGCATTATTTAAAAAAACTATAAGTGTGCCAAGTGTCATGCTCCTCCGTCCGGTTAATTTTCGTAAAAAGGGACCCAAACTTTTTGCTTCACGTATTTATAAATATAGAATACTAATGCATCATAATAAAAAAATATATATATTTTACAAGATTTTTCACTAAAATTATTTATTTAAAAGAGTAACGGAACTGATACATTTAATATATATTTTTTTTAGATTCAAGAGAACCTAGTGTCAAGATATTCCGTTCACAGCTTTGAAACATTACGTGTTAGGAAGTGTAACTCAACACCGCACTTGTCTTACTAACGCGGAAGCAATCTAAATATCATTACCGTAAATGAAGATCGAACCGCCAACCCATCAAGTTTACGTCAAGTTAAATTTAAGTCAGACACTATCCAAAGAACGGAGTGTCTAGCTACTAGGATTACAAATAAACCAACAAACTCACCTTAGCATTACCACATCTGACCAAAGTGCCCATAAAGGCAATATTATCCTTATTAACTCGCCCAGCTGAGGCTTTATTAGGCAAAACGCTTTTCATAGCAGGCTCAGTTTCACCGGTAAACGAGGACTCGTCAATGGATAAGTCGGTAGATTCGTACAAGCGTAAGTCCGCAGGCACTCTATCACCGACGTTCAGATGAATTATGTCTCCCGGAACGAGGTTTCTTGCTAGGAAATGTTCTACACTGCCCTCACGAAGACTGGAATAGAAAGATAGATTTTTCTTTACGTTGAAACGGGTTTTTTTGCAATAAGATCGACGGAAATTCGTGTGAGATCCTTTTTCGTTTCATTTATGGGGGCTTAAAAACGTCATTCACGATAATTAGACACTTAATATAAAGAGTGCAAAAGATATTTGTTGCTGTACAAATGTTTTTATCGTGCTTTAAAAACATAATCTACATTGTCGGGTTCCCCAATTTTCGCCTATTTTAGCCTTTGTGGCTTTGAATGGAAAAACGAAAATTTTAAAATACAAACATTAATCTTATTAATAACTAAAGTTACCATTGTACCATTCAATTCTCAATTGCGTCACAAATTTTATCATTAAAACAAAGATAACTTAAGCAATATATTAAATGGAAGTATAATAAACAGAAAAGTGTTTTTCCAGAAACAACGAACCCATTTGCATATTTTCTTAAATATAGATAATTAAGATTTAAACAAAAAAAGGAAGCCGACTTCAAATATGTGTATAAAAATGCACTAACAAGTAACATTATTACAAATAACTAAAAACTACTCAGTCAGATCTTAACTAAATTTAAATGTGGTCCCATTTAAAACCATCAGGAGCAGTAGCTATCATATAAAACTATATTCATTAAAAATTGGTTCCACCCAGTAAAAAGTTAAGCAAATAAAAAATACAGCCGAATACAGAATTTCCTTTTTTTAAAGTAAAAAAGAAAACAATTTTATTTTTTTATTTATAGCTTCACGCTCCCACGCATATCAGGAAACTTGAGAAACTAGCGTTAAAACACTTCGTTCTCTTTCAACATTTCCATTCCCCACTTTCCACTGTGTCCTGAGTGGCGGAACTCAACGCCGCGCTTTGCTTTAAAAATAGCTAAATTCCAAATTCTTACCAATTGCACGTCGGCGGTACTAATTTATTAAGCTCTTCCAAGGACTTCTCGGAGCGGTACTCCTGAACGAAGGCGACGGTGACCACGATCATTATAGCGACCGTGATGGATATGGCATCGTCGAACTGTCTCATGCAAACGCTGACCACTGCGGAACCTGTTAATAGAAATATTAAAATAAATTATTTATTCATATCCAGTGTTTATAGCTTCATGCCTTTATTCGCAAGGTAGTCAGAGAAAAGCTTGTTGAAATACTTAATTTTCCACTTTCCGAATTTCCCAATTTCTTGACTAAATCCAAAATCATGACATTACGTGTTGAAACGCGGAACTCAATGCCGCACTTTGCGCACTTTTCGCACAAATTCAGAGTGGAAACTACAAAGTTAAATATAATCGTTACCCCTAGTTGGGATTGTATCCACTACCAATCATGTTTCCAGACAGGCGCTATCCCACTACACCATAATGATCTCTTATATCGAAATACCTTAATTGTACAGCTTAGTGATTTCATTTGTTAAATTATTAGCGTAGGTTCCAATCTCGGCTACATTTTTTTACTTACATATTTTAAATTACATTATGTGTCTTTTTTTAGTAGTGTGAATGTAAATGTTTTTTTTTTTTTAAATATATTTGTTATTTTTTGTCAAACATATGGTAGTGTGAATAATATGTACATATTTCGGATACACTATTATAAAAAAAATATTGGCCAATTTATATACTCTTTCTTATACATAAACAGTTTTTGCAAAAAAAGAATCCAAAGATTTTCCTTCACGTAACAATAAAATGACATCTGCAAAAAAAAATGACATTGCCAGCAAAAATACTTACACAAAAACTCTGATAAGTACCTATTTAAAGCCTAATTAACTCACATAAATTCTTTAAAAACCACTTTAACAAAAACTCATTGTTTACACCAAATAATTAGCTAATATAAAACGTAAGGGTTTCCTTATAATTTATCAATAATGTTACCATTTTAAGTACATACTTAACTTTATGTTTAACAGGAGAAAGCTATAAGCTTTCTGCCTTTTAATCGTTATTGTTACCGTGAGAACTTGTAATGGAAACGCATAAAATTCAATTTTATTTATTATTATTACGGAGTTTAATTACGTATTAATAAACAAAATTTAATTTAACTACCGTACATATCTTCCGTTACGTACAAGTATTTAGTTGGTTTAGTTATATAAACACGTAACGGATATGGCCGATTGTAAAACTTTTTTTTTAACTTCACGCTGTAACCCGCATATAGCAGGGTAGACAGAGGGAACCTGAGAACCTAGTGTTAAGACACTCCGTTCTCTTACAACAATTTTGTTCCCCACTTTCCGCCGAATTGAGGCATTGCGTGCTGAGTGACGGAACTCAACGCCACGCTTTGCCTTATAAACCTTCCATCATTTCCTGGGTTTTTTACCAAGCCCAGCAAATGAAAATACTAACATTTCCTGGAGTGGGAATCGAACTCACAACCTGTCGCATTAACAGTCGCACGCTTGTGCCTCTGCGCCACGACAGGCGTTAAACTTAAGATACCATTTTTTTATGTAGCACTAGGAATTTCGAGACTTCTTTTCTTAGCAGCTTTGTAGCTCCCATTGGCGAGGCATCTATACAACAGAATTTCCACCGGCTTGCCCAACTTTTTAAAGTATTACACATTAATACAAGTATTGGAAGTAGAATTGTAGCAAAAAAACAAGGTCAAGAAACGGCGAGAGCTAAAAAACAAAAGGTCGCCAGGAAAATTTTGGCTATAAAATTGCAAAAAACAAGCTCTGACATCTTAAACACTCTAAAAAATACTGAAATTACTAAATACCTTCACATCCTGTACCGGCGTCCCTAAATATACTGGCTACTCTAAAAATTACCGGCTTCGCTAAATATATGTACAGACTTCCCTAAATGTATACCGGCTTATTTAAGTTTACCGGATCACCTAACTAAAAATTTCACAACTCGCCACTGATAGCTCCTCTATATTCCTAAAGGCGAATTCCTCTCATAGTGCTCCTCTGAATATGTGGTATATTCAAAATTTCAGCTACTATGCTCAGTAGTATTGTATGTAAGTACGTTGTCTATGAGTCGCACAGTAATGTAAGATCATTTTATGCGTAGATTTTTTCTTTACCTTCTATAGGACGTCATAATATTCAAAAACTAGGCGAAATATATATAATTAGTTTGCATATGTGTATTTAACTGGTTTAAGTAACATAAAAAAAATACGCCAAAAATTAACTTGTCGTTATCCTGGTCATTCTGGCAAGAACATCAGGTTCATGCTATGATAATATTGTACTGTCATCAAGATCCTGAGACGTGTGCAATTTTTCGTATAAAATTTTCTAACAGATCGGACGTCTAAAAGTGGGTCAAAATAGCGCTGCGTGAATTTCACATATTGATAGATACGGATGGAGCTAATAAAAGCGTGTTAAAAAAATAGTCAACTAAAGGCTTTTAAAATTAAAATTGCCTTTAGTTGACTATTTTTATATATATTAACTATTTTTAACTATAGATATATTTATTTCAGCTTCACGCTCTATCCCGCACATAACAGGATAGGCAGAGGGAAACAGAGAACCTAGTGTTAAGACACTCCCTATAGTTCCTTATAGTGCCCTATAGGTATATATTTTGTAGTTATTTATTTTTGATTATATCTAAGTTTAAATTAATTAAGAATTCTTAAGGTTTTAACAAAGTAAAAGTAAAATTATTAAGAATAACTCAAAAACTACTCATCAAAACCTTAATAAAATTAAAAATGGACCACATCAAGCACTAGCTATCATATAATAAAAGAATCATCGAAATTGGTTCACGCAGTAAAAAGTCATGCGGTAACACAAAAAAAAACTTAAAACACCTCCTGTTTTTTTGAAGTCGGTAAAAAAAACAATAGCTAACCACAATTATTTTGCAGTATTTATATATAATTTTATATAAATTATATATTCACTGTGCAAATAGCACTTTAATTGGCGTATATAGCAGCGATAAAGTCACGGGTTGTTACACGCTGTAATACATGAGTTAAGAGTTATGTAGGAGGCAGACATCAAAACGTGCCTAACTGAATTACCTATCGATCTTACTAATATTATTATTGCGAAAATCTGGTTGTTAGTCTTTCAAATAAAAACTGGTGAACGGATCTAGATGAAACTTTACTTTATACTGGATTTATATCAGAATAACATAATTATTTTATTTTTTTTCTAGATTCACGCTGTATCCGCATATAGCAGAGTAGGTTAGAAGCCAGAGGGAACCTGAGAAGCTAGTGTAAAGACACTTCGTTCCCCACTTTACCCCGAATCGAGTCATTGCGTGCTGAATGGCGGAACTCAACGCCGCGCTTTTGCCTTGTTATCAAGCCCAGGAAGTGAAAATACATTTCCAGGAGTGAAAATGGAACCCACAACCTGTCGCGTTTACAGTCGCAAGCTTGTCGCATGTGTCTCTGCGCCACGACAGGCGTTAATACATAACAGTCTACGATTACAAAAAAAATTTGGCCTTTATCAACACACAACGCGGGCGAAACCACGACCAAAAGATATTTTTTAGATAAAAGGTTCGATTACCGGGCGAGGTAATATTTGTATAAACTGTCTCCCAACATAATGTCATTGAAGGTAACGTTTTATTTTATACCTATGGATAATATAATTCCGTAATCTATTTTAAATTTGCCACTAAAGAAATTAAAAACATCCATAAAAGTAATGTTTATCATTAAACATTACTACGCTATTCAAGAATATTTAAATGATAAAAATGTAGGTTGAAATTTAAATGATCTTACTTTATACACAAACGCTACTATAAATGTGAAAAAAGTAAGTATTTTTTTAAAATAAAAGTAAAATTAATCTATTAGAAAAAAGCAACTACTAAGTTTAAAAGAGAATGGTGTGTCTTAACACTAGGTTCTCCGATTCCCTCTGCCTAACCTGCTAGTGAGGGATACAGCGCAAAGCCATAAAAACACTACTAAGGTTCTTGTAGTCTCTCTACAAAAGCCAGATGTATGTAGCACCTACATGCAATCATATAAAAGATCGTCAAATTTATTATATTTCTTTTGATTTTTTAACTTCACGCTGTATCCCCCGCATATAGCAGGGTAGGCAAAGGGATCCTGAGAACCTAGTGTTAAGACACTCCGTTCCCCACTTCCGCCGAATTGAGGCATTGTGTGCTGATTGACGGAATTCAACTCCGAGCTTTGCTTTGTGACCAAACACAGAAAACGGAAATACTACATTTCCTGGAGTAGGAATCGAACCCACAACCTGTAGCGTTTACAGTCGCACGATTGTGCCTCTGCGCCACGACAGGCGTCATATATTTGTAAATGTCGATATTCATTTTGTTCCTGGCAAAAGCTGCAGAATTTTTTTACATGCAACATATTAGATTATAAGTATTTCCTCTTATCTTCTCCATACAACGTGACATTGGCGAAGTGCTTTTAGCTTAACTGGTAATAAAAACGATGACAAAATAATAAAATAACTTTCGATGAAGCGATTAAAAAAACTAATTAATTTCAAAAATTAAAAGCAGTAAAAGAAATTGAAAACGATATATTATGCAATTAATAGGTACTTAATTGCTCGCGACTGCACTACATTGACTTATAAGGCATCGATACACTTTCCATTCGGTTCACTTAAAGAAACTTACCTTTCAAAATTTTTTGTTTTACGATTACATAAATTAGGTATTTACTAAAGCCATAATTTAAAATTGACTTTTATGCTATTTTTAACCAACTTCAAAAAAAGGAAGTGGTTCTCAATTCGAGTGTTTTTTTATGTGTGTTACCGCATAACTTTTTATTGACTGAATCAATTTTAATGATTCTTTTTCTTGTGATAGCTAGCGCTTCTACTGTGCTCCCATTCAAATTTATTTAATATCTAACGAGTAGTTTTTGAGTTATTCGTAATAATTTTACTTTTTAGTGCATTTTATTTTAGGTCGGTTTTCTTTTCTTATAAAAATCTTAATTATATCATCACATAATTGTACGCGTAAATTAGGTATTTACAAAAGCAATAATTTAACATTGACTTTTATGTTATTTTTATACAGATGAGAGCAGTATTATTTCTGTAATATTCATGTATTAAAAACATTTAAGGCCATCGTGGCGCAGTGGGACTGCATCTTAACTGCAAACGCGATTTGTTGTGGATTCGATTTCTATTCAGGGAATTATTTACAACTAATGCTGGGGAAAGATTATTAAATTTAAATAATATTCCTTCTCCCGCCTTAGTAAGAGATACTGCGGCGTTGAGTTCCGCAACATACAATGTCTCGAATTGGATAAATTCGAAGACAGAAAGTGGAGAACAAAGCATCTAAGCGCCAAATACTGTTTCACTGCGCCACGGTAGCCATATAATATAATGACCACATAATAACGTAATATAAGGTAAAAAATATATAGTTATAACGATTTACTCCATAAAAAAAATTAATCCCGCAATAACCTTAGCATAAAATTAAAAAAATACACGCTACGAGTATTAAATTATATTAAATTGAAGTAAAATATACCTCAAAGCAATAACAAAAACCTTTTACATTGTATTAAAAATAACGTTTAAATAAAAGAAGCGCTCTATGTAGTATAATTGCGAATGCGAATAGAACACGTCAATGCCATATGTTACGTAAAAAAAGTAACTTTATGCTTTATACAGCATAGCAGGGTAGTCAGAGAGAACGTAGTGTCAAGACACTCCGTTCACCGCTTTCCTTGTCTTATCAAAGCGGAAAAATTAAAATAACACCTAAAACTAAGATACGGCGTGAGGCTAAAAAAAAGAGGAAAAAAAATGAAAATAATTTATATATAATCATTTCCCTGAATGAGAATTGAACCCACAACCCATCGCGTTTATAGTAAGACGCTATCTCATTTAATTTTTTTCCCAAATTATCATTTTGGGTTGCCCAAGTTTATATAAAAAACTAAACTAAACGCAAAGCCCTACTATACGGTATAGTAATAATCAGAGACCCAAGTGTGAAGACACTCCGTTCGCCGTTTACGCCTAAATTCGAGACATTGCGTGTTAAGTGGTGAAACTTAACGCCGCGCGTTGTCTTATCAATGCGGAAAAAAATATAATCATTCCCCCGAATGAGAATCGAACTCATAACCAATCGCAAAATAATAAGACGCTGTCCCATTTCATTCCAAATTATCATTATGGGGTAACCCCAAGTTTAAATTGGGCTTACCCAAAAATGATAATATATATTATTTTTCATTTTAAAGTTTAATTTTTTTGCGTAAATTCTGTCTTTATGTCATTTAAATATTAATTTTAATTGATGGATTTAATTAGTATGACATTTTGGTATTTATTCATTTATTCACCATATATCTATATGAGGCATACATATTTTTAAAAAAATGTACATGCAAGTCGAAATAAAGCTTTTAATTACGTAGATAACTTACTTATCAATAATCAAAATATTGCTGTTGAATAACTTTAACTAAATTATTTTCATAAAAGGTCTAGCAGGATAAGTTAAGAAAAACTGGACTGGCGTGTTTTTACCATGTTTATATTGCTTTTCATCTGAATTAGCCATACACTTAATTTTATGCCCCTAACCCTTACGGGAAGGGAGTTATGGGGGTCACAACCCTTAACAAAAAAAATAATTTTCTCGTTATCTATAAAAGATACCTTTATGTAACTTAAAATAAATATTACTATTCATAAGCCAGTTATAATATATTTTTCTTAGAATTTTTGCAATGTAATAAACAGTAAAAACGAAAAGTTATTTTTTGGCGGTGATCCTTTATGCCAGCCCCTTAATTGACACCTACAAAAAAATATATTAGATTTATTCTTTAGTGAAAAACATATTTGGTTAAACTATGTTGAAAAAAATTAAAATCGCGTGCGTAGTATCAATTTTCTTCATCCATGTTGTAAAGCTTACGTACAACAGTGACAAGTTACAGTTACACCTGAAAACCTTATTTCGGTAGAACACTATGAAAACATGCCTTCCAGGGATTCGAACTCAGAATCATCACACAAAAAGTAAAAAAAATCAAAAAACCAGAATTTTAATAGCATGCAACAATTCCAAGCGTGTCCTTGGCGCTAAATCAATACTATCTGATTTTGTATGTATCAATGTCACTTTAAATAATAATTAGGTATTATTGATTTTTACTTGGTAACCATAATTAAAAAGGTTGTCGTTTCCCCGTAAATAAACATAGAGTGCGGTGTTCAATTACGCCATACACTCGCAGAACATAATGTTACAGAAAATAATAAGCTTTATAATTAAGCTTTTAATAAAAAATGAAAACCAAATTCAAAGAAAATGCATCTCTTAAGTTATTTAAATGGAACCACATCAGCAGCACTACGTATCATATAGAAAAAGGATCATCAAAATTGGTTCACGCTGTAAAAAAATTACGCGGTAACACATATAAAAAAATTACGTAGAATTACGTAGATAACCTCTTTAAAGTCGGTTAAAGAGCATGTGAAGCGGAAGGCAATAACCAATACTAAACTTCTAGCAATACAATGTTTACATAGATATACAAACACAGCATTCACTGTACCGTATCGTAACGTAAAAAAATTCTTAAACAGGTTCTAGCAACATATCTAAGATCTGAGAAGCGTGTTGCAAAAAATATTCACATTAGTTAATAATATGGTAGATTTACTTAAATTTTATTTGCAAATGGCGCTTTATTATCGCCTGACTAACTGTATCTTGCGACTTCGTGTGCATTGACTATTAAAAAAAATCTTCTTTCTTCTATTTTCGGAAGAATTTAGGGACAAAGAAAGGATCTTAGTGTTCCCCTACACTCCCCAACGAGTCAGGAGTCAAGGATGAGGAGGTCATGAAGGAGTCATGCCAAACCTCAGCTTTCTATTGCCAGAAGTTTTGCCTGTACGTTGTCTGACAGTCACATAGCAACGCAAGCCTAGTATATTGTTAGGAATCTTAAATTGACCATCGAAATTACCCTCGCTCCTTTCTGGAATCGAATATGAACTAAGAAACATTGCTGTAATCACTGTACTAAGATAAATTTTAAATTTATTTATTTATTTTTACAAATAAACCTTAAATTATAATTTGCCATTGAAGGTTAGGCTAACAGAATTTGATGAATTCCTACCCTCTGTACTAGAACAAATAAATAAATAAAATTATAATTTATAATTGATTCAAAAGTTATATTTCCATACTAACGTAATATATCTCGTATTTTTTTACAATATAAATAAGTTCATTTTAACTTATCTGCCTGTATCTATTATGATAAACTTTACGCAATAAAACAAACGTCAATATAGACGTGTTACAAGTAAGCAAACATTGATTCATATTGACACTAACTCGAATCTCAACTTCTTCTATCTGAGACATTAAAATTATTTATAAAGCTTGGAACGAATTGATATGAATCTTATTCCGGATATGAATCCGCTTCTAAAAATACTTAATTTCATTTGATATTTGCCAAAGAATAATTGAATAATTTGGTAACGAAGACGTTATTTCCTCGATTATAATTCGCATTCATGTTTTAAAGTGTCATACACATATATTTTTTTTAGCTTCACGCTGTATCCCACACATAGCAGGGCAGAGGGAGCCTGAGAAACTAGTGTCAGACATTCCATTGTCTTTTAACATTTCCGTTCCCCACTTTCCGCTGAATTAAGATATTGCGTGCTGAGTGGCGGAGCTCAACGCCGCTCTCGAGACTTTGCCTTGTTACCAGAGCGAGAAAATGAAACACTAAATATAAATATTTTCATTTCCTGGAGTGGGAATCGAACCCACAACCTGTTGCGTACAGGCTCCCACGCTTGTGCCTCTGCGCCACAACAGACCTCAATTACACACATTGAATACAACTTTATATATGGCGCACTTTATTTATTACGTAAGATATTTTTACCAATTTTACCTCATCCTTCCTCTATCTAAGAAACAAAATTGAGTTCACCGATATCCTGTTTATTATTCGTTAACGAATAACCTAAAGAAATAAATGAATATTCCTACGTATGTTTTCTTTTTAGCTTTTATATGTTGAATATTTTTTTTAAAAAATACAAAATTTCCTTATTTTCGTTATAAATCGCCTTACGCAATATATAGTTAGCACCTATAAAATGACTGGTATCTAAGACAAGTTCTTAGTTCTACTGTTCAAATCTTTATAGATTTCAATTTTAATATCTCCTCAAAACTGTTTTGTTTTGCCAGAACGAAGAAAATGATTACCCTCAAGTAGTAAAGATTGAACCCTCAACCAATCGTTTTTACAGTCAAACGTTATTCCACTGCGTCACGATAGTCTTTCGTAAACATTGTACTAATCTTATATATTAGCACTTCAAAAGACTAAATTAGCCATATTAAGATAATACTTTTGACGGTATTTAACACTTATTTAACAAAAACAATATGTAGTTAAACTTAATTGATATATTAATACGTCAAGCAAAAACTGTATATCCTTTTTTACGAAAATTACTCGGACAGAGGAGCATGAAACTTGGCAAACTTATGGTTTATGTAGCGAAGAAGTGCTGAATATCGATATCTTTTTAAAATAATGCGCTAAAATATATTAAATATAAAAATAAATATTACATACACTGCCATAGTTTGTCATCCATGTTTATATAAAGTGACATATACGTTGCTAGGCAACGCGTTGTTAACGAGTTAAGGGTGTCCCTTAGTATTAATAAATAATAAAAATTTCAATACCACTCACCAAGTAACAACAGAATGAGCGGATTCTGGAACTGTTCTATATACTTTTTCCACAGTGGATCCTCTTCTTTGACTTGAAACTCGTTCGGGCCTACAAAGTTCATACGATCGTTTGCCTCCCGCCATGACAAGCCTCGACGAACATCTACTTGCAGACGTTCAGCCACCTAAGAGGAAAATAAAATTAAAATTTATAAACGTATATAAATTTTTGACGTAACAGGATGTTTATACGTTTTTCAACTTCATGCTGTATCCCACATGTAGCGGGGTAGGCAGAGGGATCCAGAGAACCTAGTGTTAAGACACTCCATTCTCTTTCAACAATTCCGTTCCCCACTTTCCACCGAATTGAAGCATTGCGTCTTGAGTGGCGGAACTCAACGCCGCGCTTTGCCTTTTTACCAAACCCAAGAAATGAAAATACTAAATTTTACATTTCCTGGAGTGGGAATCGAACCCACAACCCGTCGCGTTTACAGTCGCACGTTTGTGCCTCTGCACCAAGACAGGCGTTTTACGGATAACGGATTTCTTTTTTATGGATAACGAATGGCAAACGAGCAGAAGGACCACCTGGATGGTATGTGTAAGTGTAAGTGGTTACCTTCGCCCATGAACATCTACAACACCAGAGATGTTATAGATGCGTTGCCTACCTAGAGGATACAGATGGAAGGGGAGGATAATGTAGTAGTCCGCTATCGGAACCACCACATTTTGGGGAAAGGATGGGTGGGAAAGAGGAAAGCCTGTTGGCGAAACTCAACACCGCGCTTTATTACCAAAACAATAAAATTTAATTGTTTTATTATATTTTAACATCATAGGACTTTCTTATAATTTAAAGTACTGGTGCTGTCATGTCAACAATGTACCGGTTTGAAGTGCCGCTACGTCGAAAATTTTATGAGTTCCTTCATTACGAAAACTTTTGCAATATATTTTTTAATTGTATATTTAAAAATTTAAAAAAAGAAGTACAATAGAAATAAAAGTTAAAGCGAAATAACGAAACTATATAATATTGTTGGAACAAGTAATTGATCATTTAGTTATCTAACTTCAATTATATATGTTTTTTTTTGCTTCGTCACGTTTTTTCCCGCATAAGTGTTCTCCTCTTTTCGACCGTCAAGATAATATTACTAATTCAAAATTAATAAAAACATCGTTTTTTTTTTTAATTTATAAAAAGTACTAGAAAATCGAGTACTAAATTTGTCAAAGTACATACAATAATAACATACACGTAGGTACACCTTCAAATCCAAAAAGAAAACATTTAAAATGTGACAAGTTTTTAAAAGATTCAAACAAAACGTGAACATAAAGAACAGGCCCACTGTACTACGGATGCAGATGACGCAAAAGCTGTATATCTGGTTCAATTTATGTTAAGGAATTTCGCTCCACGTTGAAAAATACGTTTGCATGGTGTAGCACTTTAAATAAAACTTAAAAATTACCTCAATAATTTGTAATGGTTGCGACTTCAAATTCCAGCTGAGGGAATGTGTCTTTTTTTTAATTTTTCAATTTCACGTTTTTTATGCGTTGTTTATAATTAATGACAACTGACAATGACACTTTCTAGAGGATACTTGGAAATATATAGAAACTATAACTGTTACATACATTAAATGTTCATAGTAGAGATTATTAAATTATTAAAAAATATCTAGTGTTCTCAATTTCTCGCAGCTGGATAGGTAGAAATAGCAAAGTGTCAAGACACTCTACTTTCCGGTCGAATCGAGATAGTGGATTACTATGGTATCGCGTTGCAGGAAAAAGAACTCGGAGCAGTGCCTGGGAGTTGCGACCCAAGTTATCGCTTAAGGAGCCTTTTCAAAATTCAAAGCTTAACATTAACGTTCATCTCTGCCTAAGCAAATTTGAAAAGAAGGCAAAGGCATAATAGGAACCAATTCCGCCTTCGAAGTACGTGCTAGATTCAAACTGAATATAGTTCTAGAATCTAGACAATAACATTAACAAACGTAAAAACCGCATCAAAACCGGTGTGACCAGAAGTAACGATTTTTCTTTTGTTCTATTTAGGGATTTCAATTGTGCCTTTAAAGTACTTTATAAAAAAACAATATTATAATTTATTTAACGAATTCATTTAAATACTTAATCGTAAAAAAAATAGGCAAATCGATTTTTTTGTTATAAAAGATAAAAAAATTGTACTACGACGGCCTCAAGAAAAACAATAATTTAAAATAAGGTATAATAAATGAACGTTGCCGTCACGTACTTAGGAAGTGTAGGTCAGATTAGGAAGTGTATAGCTTAGACTTCAATTCTTTGAAAATGTTAATATTTAAAATATCTTTATCCTCCGATACTTAAGTTTTCCTTGAAATCAACGCTTCCGTGTATGCAAATGTTGTACAATACCATTAACTATAGTGAAATAATATTAATTTAATTAGATAGAAAAAAAACATCGAAAATATTCGATATTCTCTTTAAGAATATCTGTTAATAACGCCTCTAATGGCGCAGAGGTTCAAGCGTGCGACTGTAAATGCGACGGGTTGTGGGTTCGATTCCCCCTCCAGGAAATGGAATTTTTCATTCCTGGGTTTGATAAGAAGGCAAAGCGCGGCGTTGAGTTCAGCTACTCAGCACGCAATGCCTCACTCAACTCGGCGGAAAGTGGGGAACGGAGTGTCTTATATATGTGTATGTATATATGTGTGTTAATAAATCTTAGTACGAAGCTAAGTTAAGTAACATTAGAAAATTAATAGTAATAATCAAAAAAAAGCTAATAAAAAACCACAGACCACGACAATGATCAGAGTTGAAACATATACATAAAACATATAAGTATATATCATAGCCCAAATTAGGTTAGAACCGGAAATAACAATTAAATTAGTTATTTATGCTTACCTCGTCATAATATGACAAAACTACGGAAAGACTAAAAACTTTACCCAAAGTAATCAATACCAATAAAAGTACTTCAATAATCATCACAACGCAAGCAAAGCCACGTACAAAAGCTAGCATAACATAAACAGGTGGATTTACGATCCTATATAGACAAAACCTGACACTAAGGTGACATGTTTGCAGGAAAAACATAGAAACCTGTAGAATGCTACAGGTGGATGGAGCGAGAGTCGTAAAAACTGCTATGACTACTGACGTAAATGACAAGATGCCATTATTATTCCAAATTATCGTTGAGTAGATATTTTTAATATAATTTATTAAAGAGACTCTTAAATTAGTTAAAAAATCGCTTATAATTATGAGGTTATTTTTTATCTTAACAAAACCATAGGTACCATAATAATAACCATATGTTTATTTTGTATGAATGCAAATAATATTTTGAACTAGCTGTATTTAGCGACTTCGTTTGTTTGGTCCATAAAACTCAAAACCCCCTCATTTTCGGATTCATAAAGGTTTTGACAAATCCTCTATTCTAGACAATGCGTGTTGAATGGCGGAACTCAATCCTCTGCTATTTGTCTTTTGAAAAAATTAAAATTATTAGAATACATATAGTAATTCCGCCGAGTTGACAGTGAACCATTTGCGCTTACAGAGACATGCTGTCCTGCTGTCAACGATAGTGAAATTTATACTTTATGCCCCAAAATTATTATTTTAGCTTCACGCTGTATCCCACACATAGCAAGGTAGGCAGAGGAAACCCGACAACCCAGTGTTAAAACACTCCGTTCTCTATTAAGATTTTCGTTATGAGAGTACATTATTATTTTTAATTGCATCGAATCTATAACAAAATACAAACAAGGGAAGCATAGAAAATCTAAATAATTGCAAGATATAGTCGTACAACGAGATATGCTCGTCATGGCAATCGCCATTGTCTCAGGACAACATTGTTTAAAGCTTAGACTGGGATTTTAATTATTTAGCCTTTCATTGTTTTGCTCTATCAATCTAAGCTGGTGCAAAAATAGAGACAGATTTGTAATTTCTGGCACAGTAGATTGCAACTTATTAAACATCAAGATATTTCTTGACCGACTTCAAAAAAGGAGAAGGTTCTCAATTGGAAGGTTTTTTTGTGTGTTACCGCCTAACTTGAACAGAAAAGAGCTTGTGGCAGTCCCTCGTTTTCAGAAAAGCTTACTACTTACCAACAATCTTCTTAATATAATTAATTATACAATATAAACTATTGCATCGTGGCGCAGTAAAGCAGTGTAAGAATGTAAACGAGATTTATTGGAGGTTCGAAGCCCACTTGAGGGATTATATTTACAACATCTTTTTTTAAATCTAGCATAATAAAACAATGTTGAGTGGTTAGTGGAACCATGCAATATCTCAATTTCGGGTGGAAAGTGAAAAACGGGAATTCACGTCATTTAAAATCCTATTCCTGGTTGACGCTGATGTGAATTCACGTCATATTTTTTTTTTTTTTTATGGATAAAGGATGGCAAACGAGCAGAAGGACCACCTGATGGTAAGTGGTTACCTTCGCCCATGAACCTCTACAACACCAGAGATGTTGTATGCGTTGCCAACCTAGAGGATATAGATGGAAGGGGAGGACAATGTAGTAGTCCGCTATCGGAACCACCACATTTTGGGGAAAGGATAGGTGGGAGAGGGGAAAACCTGGCTTACATGCCATCGAACCGGAACACATCATAAGATATTTGGCGGTTCGTCTTTGACATGATAGTGGTCGCGAGCCAGACGGAGGACGAACCTCCTACCACCAAAATCATATTAAATTATTATACTATATTATCAACATTGATATTTCAAAACAATTTTTATACTTTTTATCCTCCCCTTGGCGATATAAGTTTGCGGCAACCAGCTTCAGAATTTCATTACATTTGCCGTACTCAGAATGAGAAACGTAGAAAAATAGCCGGACACAAATGTATTAATTACGATACTATAGGAAAAAAAGCGTGATACTACCAAAAAATCCATATATTACTTAGTATTTTCACTAAGGCAAAAGAAGGACTCGTAATTTCTTAACTAAATAAAGTAGCAAAAGAAACAATCTCCCACTACGTTATTGCGTCTTATAATATAAACACAATTAGTTCCATATAAATAATCGATCATATCGATTAGCGTGTAAAGTTAAATTCGTTTCAGTTAATTTCGTACAATACTTCAAATCTATATACTAAATATGTGAAGGAAGTGTTTGGAGCACTTTTTGTGTACATTATGTAGACGGAGTATGAAATTTATGGGTCTTTTTAACTTCACGCTGTATCCCGCATATAGCGGGGTAGGCAGAGGGAACCAGAGAACCTAGTGTTAAGACACTCCGTTCTCTTTCAACATTTCCGTTCCCCACTTTCCGCCAAATTGAGGCACTGTGTGTTGAGCGGCGGAACTCAACGCCGCGCTTTGTCTTGTTACCAAACCCAAGAAATGAAAATACTAAATTTTACATTCGCACGCTTGTGACTCTGCGCCACGATAGGCGTTAATTTATGGTAGTTAAAATATATATACATATAGAAGAGTAAAGAAAAACCATATTTTTTATTATAATGCATTAGAAATACAATAAATATTTATAAGCCACCGTGACGCAGTAGCACAGCTGACTGTAAATACGATTAGTTGCAAGTTAAATAAAATCTAGCAATTTCTAAAATTCAGAGGAAAATGGACAAGTGTGTTAATTCTCTCTGACTATACCATTTACCACGGTGTTTGACATACACGTATATATAAAATCATACACACATTACTAAGGCAACGAGTATATTACTCCAATAGGTTTATTTATATACTTGTTGCTTATATAACGCCTGTCGTGGCGCAGGGGCACAAGCGTGCGACTGTAAACGCGACAGGTGGTGGGTTCGATTCTCACTCCAGGAAATGTTAAATTTTCATTTCCTGGGTAACAAGGTTAAGCGCGGCGTTGAGTTTCACCAGTCATTCGACATTCGACAGAAAGTGGGGAACGGAGTGTCTTAACACTAGGTTTCCTCTGCCTACCCTATTTGCGAGATACAATACAGCGTACTAGTTTCACGCTTCACGCTGTATCCTGTACATAGCAGGGTAGGTAGAGGGAACCAGAGGACCTAGTGTTAAGACATTCCGTTCTCTTTTAACATTTCCGTTCACCAATTTCCACCGAATCTAATACACTATCGTATATAGTTAAAAGTAGTTTAAAATTCAATCACAAGAGAATAACAAAAGTTAGCGAGTCTATACATTCTCGGACAATCTCCTGCCTTCCATTACCAACATTTATAATGAAATTAATTGATGGCGCATCACGCAAAACCAGTGAAGGCCACATAGAACGTACGTTGTACATGAAATACATTACGTTCCTCATATATTAACTACTAGAAATTTATCGTTATATTATTATTATGGCATATTTTGACGGTACATATTTTAAAAAGATATCGGCTTCACTTTATCCCTTATTGCAGGGTAGTTGGAGTGAACCCAGTGTCAGGACACTACATTAATGTAGAGTTTTATTTAAACGTGTTAAGTCGTTTTAGCGTTAAAAAAAAACCAAACATACTTCTAGTCATTGTCACAAACTTTAGTATATTAGACGTACATTAGAAAGATATTTCATAGACATAATTTTATACGATTATAATATATGACCGTATAATTACTTTCTTTCTTAGGAATAAGAAGATATTTCCTTCAAATATAATTTATGTTTTACAATAATTTTTATTTAAATGTGTTTTCATTTTCGAGCACAAAAAAATATATCTAAAACTAGTGCTTCTAGAGAGATTCTAGTGGCTTTTTAAATGTTTGAATGGTCTCAAACAAGTGCATCAATATTTTTTTATATTAAACGTAAGTGAATGCCTTTCAGTTCAATTCATTCAGCTGTCAGAAGCTGATTAATCAGAAAGTCGCCTTTTTGTTTTATTACTTGAAATACAAAAGTTTAATAAAGTATCTAGCTTTTTATCGATTTTGTAGTAATAAGTAACTTGAATTAGGTTTTTAGGACGCTGCATTTACTTTATTTTTTATCTTCACGCTTTTCTAGAACAAGTAGTCAGAGAGAACATAGAATCAAGACACTCCGATATCCACCTAAAGTCTTCGTGGCTCAATGGCAGCGTCTGACTGTAAACGCGAGAGGTTGGTCAGTTCGATTACCACTCGTGGGAAAAAAATTATTTAAATTATTTTCAATTCCACGCTCTGGTAAGACGAAGCGCGACGTTGAGTTTCGCCATTCAACTTGAAATGCCTCGAATTTGGGTAGAAAAAGGAACACGGAGTGTTTTAGCACTAGGCTCTCTGTTTATCCTGTTATTCTAAATAAAGCCTAAAGCTGAAAGAAAACTGACTCTTTTCTTAGCAAGAAACATATACTATTACTTTCACGCTCACAACATAACTATGCACTGATGAAATAAATACTTAACTTACTTTCACTATAATTATAATAAATATTTCTTTTAAACTTGATCCACATCACCTTATTTGTAATGCCTTTTACTTGTTTATTGATACATTTTTAATTTCCAAAAATGGATGACTTAAGGACAGTTTGATGGCGAAATAAGATTGGTTTAACGATTTTGATATCGGCACTTAAAATATTTGGAGATTTCAGATCGTAAAATTATTTTATGCACAATAAGTTTATCTTTTTATTATGGCCAAATTACACATAAAATACTAATAAATTAAGATTTTAACAAAAAATGAAAGCTGATTTCAGAGAAAAAGCACTAAAAAGTACAATTATTACGAATAACTCAAAACAGATGTTGACTAAAATAAAACAGGACCACACTAAAAGCACTAGCTCATATAAAAGCTCATATAAAAAAAGAATCATTAAAATTGATTCACCCAGTAGTCATGTGGTATACATATAAAAAACAATCGAATGGATGACCTCCTCTAATTTTGTGGTCGGTTAAAAAATCTTTATAAATTGAAACTTATGTTATACACACTGCGGCGTCCGAGTTCCGCCACTCAGCACGCAATGCCTTAATTCGGCGGAAAGTGGGGAACGGAATGTCTTAACACTAGGTTCCCTCTGCCTACCCTGCTATATGCGGGGTACAGCGTGAAGCCATGTATGTATGCTAAGATTTTTTTTTAACTAAGTAACTAAGCATATGAACTACCTAAGTAATTTATACAATATATAACTTTATCAAAGAATTTTATGAATGAAACGATAACTCAATACATTCGAAAATATAAATTACAATTAGTCACAGATACATAGATACGTTACGCTTCGATAACAATAATAATATTAAGGTATATATTTTTCCATACAAAAATATATAAATAGTATAATTTATAAAGGAAACTGTTCATTATTATTTTTTTATATTTTAAAAGTGTTATCATACACGCAGGATAATAAAAACATTTTTAAAAACGTTATGCCATTGAAACGTAGCGGAAATTAAACACGCGAAACGGTAACTCCAAAAATAAATTTTGACAAGCGTATAAGAATTTCGACGTAACTGGATAAAACGTATGACTTAGTGGTCAGAGCGTTTAAATAGTTTCCAAGAGACGCAGGTTCGAGGCCCACTTCGTTCACATTTCTATACGTGTTTTTTTTTTATGGAAAGGACAGGGCAAACTCGCGTTCGGGTCACCTGATTGTAAGTGATCACCGCCGCCCACAGCCCCGTGTAACACCAGAGGAGTTATATGTTTTCTTAAAATGTTTAATTTATGTATTTGTCTTTCGTTTACTTTCTTGTCTCCAAAAAGACACATCATGCTTGATATTGCAGATATTGGGCCAAACATATATTATATTGCCATCCATTCATATATTGAGGTTATATAAACGTACCTACAACACAAACATTCCCACGTTTAATATTAAAACTAGAACATATACACAACCCAAATTAATGAGCTATTTATTTATTATCTTTTATTATTCAATAAAATATATGTAGCTATATAATAATATTAAAACTAATGTGGCAACCGCTTCCGACTAAACTTTGGTTATGGATTCAATCCCCGATCGAAGGAATAATTAATAATAATATTTAAATTATTTTATTTCCCCGCTCTCGTATAATGAAGCACGGCGTTGAGTTCCGCCGCTCAAAACGCAAAGTACTTTAGACTACTTATATATATATATATATATATATATATATATATATGAGTATATTTATATATATTGTGAAGATGTATGTGTATATGTTTTATGTACTTAAATTATATGTACTCGTGTTTATATGTTGGCTTATATGTATTTGTTACATTTTCGCACTTCCACACTCGCATATCTTTTACTTCTTATTCATACCCATAAGTTGACTGGAAGAAATCTCTATCAGAGATAAGTCCATTTTTGTTAACACTTTTTTTTAATATTGTATTTATTTTGTTACAAAGTGCAATAAAGAATATATAATAATATATATAATATAAAATTACCAAAAACTTGGACACATCGATAAAACAAATGCCACACGAGAATTAACCGTACGTTATTGACACTGACCTCAATTTAAGAGGTACTCGACCGCTAGATAAATTCGTACCGCAATGTCTATCAGAATGCAATATATATTACCAATAGTCTTTTTACATACATACATAGCTTCACGCTGTATCCCGCACGCCGTTAGGTACGCCGTTCCCCACTTTCTGCCGAATTGAGGGCATTGCGAGCTGAGTGGCGGAACTTAACGCCGCGTTTTGCCTTTGAATTGTCGCGTTTACAGTCGTACGCTTGTGCCTATGCGCCAAGACTGACGTTTTGAATTAATTTATCGAAATTATTTTGAAATTATTATTACGCAGTGTCTCGAAAATTCGGTCGAAAAATTGAGAATGGAGTGTATTGACTACGTTTTCATTAACGAAAAAGCGTGAAGATTAATAAAATAAATAAATTTATATAAACACTAGGTTCTAACTGCCTTGAAATGCGGAATAGAGCGTGAAGCTGCATATATCAGGATATATCTGTATATATCAGGATCAGACACTTCGTTCTTCACTTTGTGCTACTTTTATTTAGGTAAGACAAAACTCGGCGTTGAGTTTCGCTATTCAACTCATGTGCGTCAAAATATATTTTGGCGGATAGTGGAAAACATAGTGTCTTAACACTAGGTTTTCTGTGCCAAACCTGTTATGCGGAAAAACCATGAATAAAGGTTACACCACAATGTTCTTTTTTACAACTATTATAACCAAAACTTTTACGAATGATACAACTTTTTATTGCGTTTTGTTTAAAAGTTATATCATAATGTGTACAATGGCGAAGTTCAGGGACAAGAGCGGGGTCGAGAACCTTGCCTTTCATTATGTTAATTCTAGTTTATTAAAGGTTAATATGTGCATAGACTAAGTTTTTAACCGACGACAAAAGAAAGGGTTCTCAATTCGACTGTCTTTTTATGTGTTATCGCATAATTTTTTCCTGGGTGAATCAATTCAAATGTTTTTTTTATCCGACTGTCAGGGGAGGGTTATGATTTTTACGCGTATCATGTATGTTTGTAATATTCTTTATTATTACCTTATATCTTCCTAACCCCTGGACCCAATGATATAGTTAAGGTGACGTTAGACAGGTATTGATACTCCAAGTGTTCGTAGGTATGTGACGTCACTTTTAGTTCAATATGGCGCCCTCTAGAGGCAATACGTCATTAATAAAAACAAAAAATCATTGATGTGTACCGTCGGTGTGGGGTCTCAAATGATAGGACTTAAATAGCACATTTCAAATATATAAAATATAGCTAGCTTTTATAGCTTACTTTATTTGTATTGCTTCCTAAATATGAAGAATTGGTTCAGTCGGGTTTTTAGTTCTTTATAATTATGTGTGTTATATATAATTATTTATATAATAGCCCTCTGACTCCGCTAGGGATAAAGCGTGAAGTTAGGTACCTACCTGGTATATGACCTTAGGTATATACCTACCTAGGTATATAATAGCTGGTGCTTATGATGTCCTATTTAAACTTACTTAAGATCTGCCGAGTTTTGAAGCTATTCGCAATAATTTTACTTTTTAATGCATTTTATTTGACTACAGTTTTCTTTTTTGTTAAATTTTAATTATATTCACTTTTCTTAGAGCTTTCTAAGAAAAAAATATCAATTTAAAATTAATTAAGAATAGGAAAAAGTAAGCAAAAACAGCAAGAAGCGAGATGCCATCGACCGCTAGAGCTAGTGTTTGTATAACTTAAGATGTGTAATGATTATACAAATATAGCCTCTCTAAAAACCTACTTATTTAAAATGAAGCTATTAAATTAAAATAATTATTATATTATATTATTAATTAAGTGGCCAGAGAAAACGTAATGTCTAGACACTCCTTTCTCCATTTCCCCCAAATTCGACGTAACGTACTTTACTTGCTGAGTGGCGGAACTCAACACTGTGTTTTATCTTGCCAAAGTAAAAACATGAAAATATAACCTAGTTATTCAAAATGAAACTATTAATTTAAGCTAATATTTTAAGTTGAACGGTAAAATATTAACTTTTTATATTTTTTAGTATAAGATAGTTAGTCTAATATATCTAGACACTCCATTCTATACATTTCCTCCAAAATTCGACACTACGAGCTGAGTGGCGGAACATAACACCGTGCATTGTCTTGCCGAAGCAAAGAACAAAAAATATTTATTATTTATTTATTTTATTTTATTCTTTATTACACCAACAACAATTATAACAAAAACAAAAAGAAAAACAAAAGAAGTAAGTAAAATTTTGGTGTAAAGGCGGCCTTATCACCACAGATGATCTCTTCCAGGCAACCCCTACCATGAAAAAGAAAATAATGTAGAAAGATATAGATAGGTTGGGGTACAAATGATATTAATATTTTCTTAATATAAAAAACTTACTTAATATAATAATTATTTCAAGAATCATCATTTACCCGAGTAGAAATCGAACCCAGAACCACCGCAGTTACAGTCAAATACTACTACGCCACAAAGTCTTATACACGAGGAACACTAATAAATATCAATAATTATACACAACGCCTTTCAATCGAAGAAAACACGTGATGCGTGTAATTTACAAGCATATTTTAGTATTTATAGTCGGGTTTCATTATCGCTTATTATAATTAAGTATTGATCGCGGCAAATGATGCGTAATAATTCAGCTCTTGAAAGGTCAACCGGCAGACAGTAAGGCCACTTACTTTTAATATAAAAAAAAAAATAATATTTCCTTAAGTGTTCAAATATTTTATAATTGTTATTTAGACAATTATTAAAAATGTTTTAAGGAAACGTATAGAAATTTGAATGTGGCGGGACTCGAACCTGTTACTCTTGAAAACCGTTTAAGCGCTCTAGCCAATTATCTAGCCATTGAACTTAAGTAAGTCATTATACTTCAATCATCTAATCATACAATAAGAAGGATGAGGTAGCAACTTGGTCTGACTTAACATTATAATATAAATATATGAAAGTTTGTTAGAAAGGATGGGTGTATATTTTTTAATTTTTCACGCAACAACTACTGAAACGATTTAGATGAATATTACAGTATCGAACCCACAACCTGTCGTGTTTACAGTCGTACGCTTGTGCCTCTGCGCCACGACAGGCGTTATAAAACATGTCTTATCATAACACAGAAACACTTGATTACTCGACCAGGCCATATTTTCAGTTAACATTTCATTTTCAAAGGCCCTCTAGTTTTCACTAGCCATTGTAAGGCTTATGCATAATAGAGAACGGTTATATGTTACAAACGAGTATAATGGAAGACTTAGTCAAAGGCTTTTTAGTATGTCTTTTGTTAAAGTTTGGCTATATATAAAACCTATAGGTTTTTTTAAATAAACACCAATGTAGTGTAGTGGTGGTAATCTAAGTATATAGCTCTAGGTTTCAATTTTACTAAGGGACTTCAGAATGAGAGTTCAGATGAGTAGGCAGAGAGAAACAGAAAACAAAGTGTTTCTTTATGGTCACTACTACGTAGCATGATGGAGAAGATACGTGAATCTTAAAAAGGAACCGAAAATATTATATTTCGTCGGATCATATCGAAAAAGCAACAAAAATTCACTTCCCAAGTTGGAATTGAATCTACAACTCTCAACAAATTTACCATACTCTACAAATCTTTCAAAGGCTAATTGTAAGAAAATTCGGCGATAACAGTAAATTATGATATTTAATTAGTAGGATGGTAAATAATCTTATATATAAGTCGTGAAGTTGTCTTACATTTACTCGGTCTAATAATATTGTTTGCAGAGTGATTATAACCTATAGAATTTGCAAGAAAACTGCGACATATCTCATATAATTTTTCAATGCAAGCACCATTTGTGGCCTCATAGGCTTTTAAAGTCATGAAACACGTGTTTTTAAAAATATTTACTTTAATAATTACGTATACTTAAATTGGAATAATTCAAAGAATTTGATAAACATATACATCTATATACGTGAAGCAACAACTTTGTACCACTTTTTACGAAAATTACGCGGACAGAGGAGAATGACACTTGGCACAGTTATAGTTTATATAGCGATAATGATAATATCTCTTTTAAAAGAATGCATAAAAATATATTAACCTAATAAAATAAATGTTACATTCACTACCATGTTATTGACATCGCAACGCGTTGTTAACGCGTCAACGGGGACACTAATTCATATAAAAATTTATTTTTACGACGCAGCTAAGGAAATTCGAACTCATTACCCTGCTTTGCAAGTAAAGTGTCACTTACCGCCTCCCAGCTGAGTATGGAACTCTCTACCGCGCTGATCCACATGGCGCCGGCGCCTGCGCTCACCTCTCCGCGCCGACCCTCCTCCGTATTCGAATGCTGGAACAAAACAAAACATATTAAGTATGGAAATAACACCAAAGACCAACGTGTTACAGTGGGACACCCTCTGACTGTAATTGATAGTGGGTTCGATTCCCACTCGGAGTGTAGGACATTATATTTAAATTATTTTCATATGTCGGCTCTGGTACAACTGGCGGCGTTGAGTTTCGCTTCTCTACCTACCCTTATACGAAGGGAAAAGAGTGAAGATGTAAACAATATTATTAATTTTACATTATGTGGAGAACGGAGTGTTTTAACACTAGCTTCTCTCTTTATGTTCTGCTTAATGCGGAATGTATGTAAACACTATTGGTATTGTGTGTTCGCAGAGGCACCAACGTGCGACTGTAAACGCGACAGGTTGTCGGTTCGATTCCCACTCCACGAAATGAAATATTTCATTTCCTGGGTTTGGTAACAAGGCAAAGCGCGGCGTTAAATTCCACCACTCAGCACGCAATGCCTCAATTCGGCGGAAAGTGGGGAACGGAGTGTCTTAACACTAGATTTCCGCTGCCGACCCTGCTATATGTGGGATACAGCATGAAAGCTATGTATGTATGTATGTATGTATAATTATTTTATTTAAATTATTTTATCCTTCCCATTCTAGTAAGATAAAGAGCGACGTTGAGTTCCGCCATTAAAGTATGTAGAATGTTTTCTAACACTGTTGAGTGTCTCGACACTAAATTCTCTCTGACTATACATTGCGGGGAACGCGTAAAGCTGTTTGTACATAATAAAAATTATTTAAATAACTTTTAATAATAAATATTATTCCATTCGTTCAATAGATCGTTAATTCAAATTGAAATATCATTGATTCATCAAGTGCTTGTACAACACTATTGTACTATGATTAATAATATGTAACACCTGTAATAACAATATAGTAATCATAATATGCGTGACTTCAGATTACTTTACAATATGAATACTAAAATTTACATAAATTTCATTCGTGGTGCAGTGACAGCGTTTAATTGTAAACGCGAATAGTTGTGGGTACGATTCCAGTGATGGGAATGATTATATCTATTATTAATTCGGACAAGAAGAGGAAAAGGCAATTTCTAGACACTAGTCTCTCCTCTGTCTGCCTTGCTATGAGTGAAGCTGAGAGAGAAAACATTCTTACATCTATGAAACTATCGTGGAATTGCTTGCAACTTAAGTATGAGATAGTTGTTACTGAAATTTATTATCTATATATAAATACGTGAAGCAAAAACTTTGGATCCCTTTTTACGAAAATTACGCGGACGAAAGAACATGAAACTTGGCACACTTATAGCACACAGGCACACTTATTTTTTTTAAATAATATATAAAAAGTATATTAAATTAATAAAATAAGTGTTACACACACTACCATGGTTTGACATCATGTTTATATAAAGCGACATAGACGTCACTACGCAATGCGTTATTAACGCATTTACACACTAGTAGTGTTAAATGTTTATAATGATAAACATTATGGCCAAATTAAACAAAACCTTTACAAAACAATATCTCATAATAAACAGGATTGGTGGTGGTTTTGATTTCCACTCGATGAAATGATCATAGTTAACTTATTTCATTTACATTCCACTGATGTGGTAAAACAAAGCGCGACGTTGAGTTTCAACATTTAACACGCAATGTCTCTAAATCGAGCCCTACGTGGAAAACGGAGTGTCTGAACACTAGGTTCTTAGCTGCAGCTTAAAAAAACCCAACAACGCGATATCCCCAAAATCGATAAAAGGGAATGATAATAATAATAATAATAATATAGCCCTTTATTCGGATCTTAATCCTAAACTAACAAATTTCTTAATCTATCTATAATCTAACATAAAATTCTTAATGTAGGTTAATCTATTATGTCTCTTTTCCTTATTTTCTGTAGATCCGTTTGCCAGTCGGCAGAGGCCTCTTCCAATCTCTTCCATTCTTTGATTTGTTTAAGCGCATATATTAGTTCTGTTAAATCCTCTTCTTTTCTCAAGGTACGTTTAGAGTTGCAACATAAATTTTTTGATTCTTTCTGTTTATCATGTAATTGATCTTTATTTCTTTTGTTGGAAGGTTGTGGTCATTTTCCCCCACGATGACCAGTCGGCTTGGGGGAGGAATGTGTATATTGCCAGTGTTTATATATCTTTCTCGGCTTAAATCACTCATTGAAAAAAATCATAATAAAAAAAAAGACATACTATTCTGATAAGTGACAACTAGGTTAATTAGAAAATATGACTAGCCCAGTAACCTTTCGCTTAAAACATACTTCCAGTTTAAAATAATTAAAACTGCCACAGAATAACAGTACACATTGAAACTAATGCATTTCTGGTTTTTATACAAATAATTTCAATCTCAGTAATGAATACAAAAAGTGCAATCTACAATGATTGCATTTAAGACTATGTATTTTTTAGCTTGTTGATCTCACAGTAGGTAGAGAAATTAATGCCAAGACACACTGTTCTCTGTTTTCATAGAACTTAACTCCACAGTATCCATCTCACCAAAGAGGGAAAATAAAAATAATTTAAGTATAATGATTCCCCCGATTGGTAATCGAACCAACAACAACCATCAGTCACTGCCACAATTACCTTAAGTTGTATGTTTATTGATTTCATTAGCTTTATCCCTAGCATGGTAGGCCAAGAGAATGGAGCACCAAAACACTATGGATTCATGACCACAATGTGAATTGTTTTTTATAGTTCAAACATATTTCTTATATCTTTTAGAATATTGATATTTAAACAACAATATAACTACTGCAAATTCATGTCAAAGTTATTTTATAAGTCTTATCTTATTTTTTATAGCTTTATAAATAATTACACATGTTTACACAAATAAGTATAGTTATTGCTTGTAAGATTATTATCCATACTGATTTTTATTACTAATAAATATAAAAAATTATGTCTATGTTACAAGTGGAGCAGAATGATAAAGTACATCCATACATACATACATAGCTTCACACTGTATCCCACATATAGCAGGGTAGGCAAAGGGAACCTAGTGTTAAGACACTCCGTTCCCCATTTTCCGCCGAATTGAGAATTGAGAGTGGTGGAACTCAACGCCGTGATTGGCCTTGTTACCTACCAAACCCAGGAAATGAAAAATTCCATTTCCTAGAGTGAGAATTAAACCCACAATCTATCGCTTTTACAGTCACACACTTGTGCCTCTGCGCCATAACAGGTGTTTATGTGTAGTCGTATGTTGTTTTTAGGTGTTTAAGACAGAATGATAAAGTAACTGAGAATTTTTATTACTATTAACTAGAATGCACTGATTGTAAATGATCTAAATTTATCTGTGCCATTTTCACCTGTGAAATAGGCTAACTTTAGAATTGAGACAGATTGGCTCACATTTAAATTATATTTTTAAAATAAACTTTTTTTATTTATAATAAAAAGTCAAGGTTATTTACTACTTGAAGTTTGATTGAAATTTTATCAACAATATTACAAAATCATTCAGAATTGTATCAAGTTTAGATTAGGCTTCATTTATGAAATTTAAAATTTGTGCAAGTTATTGTGTAAATATATAATTATGTCACATATTGCTAGATATTATTAAGACATGATACTAATAAAGAAATATTTAAATATTTTATTCATGGTTTGAGTTAGAAGTACCTAATTAGACAATTATTGATTTTTTTTTTAATTGTAGCTTTTAATCTACCCACAGCACCTTTTTAATATTTAAATGTAATAAATTATCATTTTAGTAGTAAGTAAATATGCAAATAGAAAAGTGAATTTTATTTAGAATTCAATTTAATTCAATGCTTTCGACGTTAAAATAATTCACATACAGTGAAAGTGTGAAATATTGCGTTGTGATATACGCTAGCGTTTCTCGAAAAAAAAACGACTAGGTCGACAACTAGGTGCATGCGACAAGACAATGTACCTATACAGTATACAGAATATGCACTAAGTTCGATAGAAAAATCTAGGTCGCTTTAACTAGTGCAAATTTTGCGATATAGTTTTAACCGGTGGTTTTAAAAATTAATCAATTATATATATAATGGTTACCATGAACTTCGTAGAAAACGCTAGACTAGTACTAGCTCTCAACGTTAATGAATCAATAACATCTGGATGGTACACAAACAAAATCAATAACTTGTACAACTGAATTCACTAACCAGGCTGGCCGTGTCTTGGCTGTCTATGGAGTACTTATCTGACTCTTTTGCTTGATGGTCTGAGAAATTCTCATATTTACGGGTCGGACTGCTTTTCATTTTTCACAAAATGCCTTGGAGCTTTAAGCCTCGAACGACATTTTATTTTCACTGGAGACAACACAAAGCACGAACGATCGTGAAACCACTAACAATGACTACACACTGACAAGCGATGTAAAATGACGTATACTTGACAGGCGCTATTTGCAGGAAACGTCACTGCGATCGGATAAGCGCACTGTGTTATATTTTTTAATTTTATTCTAAGGCCGTTTAGCAAAGTATTAATAGCGTGACTTGTTTGTAAATGGAAATTGAATAAAGATAATTATACTGTTTAACATTCATTATTTTTGTATCACTATATACATACAATAACTATTTTAATTGAAAATGGAAAACGGGTTTGTAATTACATTTACTTTATTTTACGAATCTTTATGTAGAGTCTTCAGGAAAGGTAGTGACCACTTTCCGGCTTCCGTCTATATTGGAGACAATAACATGATGAATACATAAGTATTCATCATGTTATTGTCTTAGTAAATATAAATTTACTTAGGAAAAATTTACACTATTTTCTACTTTCCACGCATATTGGAAACGTTGTATATTTATACTTACTGTTCTGTGATATATTATAGCTACGTTATTTTGTTATTATTTTCTACATTGTTAATATAATCTTTTATTACCTTCTTGCTGAATCAATTGCAATGCAGCACAATATATCTACTATTAATACTATTAATAATATAATTATAAAAAAAAAAACAATTTTTTATTTTAAATAACTTACGTTTCCATAAACTTCATTATCCGACGATCCCCACAACTGCACTTTCGTATACAATACTCCATCGTTTTTATTCCGACGGAACATTTAAATACACAAACTAAAACACAAAAATCACTTTTATAAGACAATAACACTTAACACATAATATTATTTATTATTTATATAAAATAATAGTTTTCCCTAACCTAAACAATACTAAGTCCCCACTATACGATACATGACTGAAACGTGTACGTTTATACCTTATCAAGACAATGCTGACTGTACTTATCTGAGCATTACGCAATGAATGGATAATACCGATTTTTAAAACGTCTCACGGCTATAAATTTCTATTACAAAATCTAGTAGTTAAAAAGGGTGAAATTTATTTTTAACTGACTTTATTTTTTCACCTCATATATTTTTTATACGGAATGCTTCTGATGGGGTTAGGTTTATTTTTTTTAAAAATCGGACGAGTAGTTTTTTAGTTATTCGTAATAATTTACTACGTTTTAGAGATTTTGTTTAGTTTTACGCTGTATCCCACTCACACTTATCGTAACATACATGTGTACGGTTACTGTATTCTTCTAAAAATGTTTTGTTTTAACGTATAATTGTATTTTGTATATATTGTACTTAACTGTACCTATGTGATAAATAAATAAATACCGGGTTAGGTAGAGGGAACCAGAGAACCTAGTGTTAACACACTCTGTTCTCTTTTAACATTTCCGTTTCTTTTTTTTTCCCAGTGGGAAAAGAAAATGTGCATTTTATTCTTATATTATGATCAAATTAATCTTCATAAATTTAGCCTGTGTCATTTATTGAGGCCATTGTGGCGCTGCGGGACAGAGTCGAACTGTAAACGCGATTGCTCGTGGATTCAATTCTCACTTGAGGGAATGATTATATATCTTTTTATTTATCCGCTGTTGTAAATCGAAGCCTGAACGCCTGTCGTGGCGCAGAGGCACAAGCGTGCGACTGTAAACACGACAGGTTGTGGGTTCGATTCCCACTCCAGGAAATGTAATCTTTCATTTCCTGGGTTTGGTAATAAGGCAAAGCGCGGCGTTAAGTTCCACTCAGCATGCAATGCTACCTATTAATATGAGAATATATCGCAACACTATTTTGTTAGAAAATTTCCATACGTCTGTATTTGACATATATATACACCATGTACTTAAAGTATTTGTCATCAATATAAAGTATTTTAAAACCGTAAATGTAATAAAATATATTATAATGCAGAAAATCCTACTTTTTTATTCTTTCCGCATTTTGTGCTGAATTGTAGAAAGAGGAATAATAATTCTTAGTAATCATCATGCTAACAAATTAACTAACTAAATAGCAACCCGTAAACGTTTGCAATTAAATACATAATCAATGCGCCACATGATGTCGAATCGCAACTTCTTTTTTTTCCTCCGTAGGGAAACCCAGTTGCGGGTAACCGTACGGTGGGAAGTGCTATGCGGTTTATGTGAGACTCATGATCAACATCCTACTCGCTAAAGCCCCATCAAGCTTCATCAGTCTGCATCTTACGAGGCCATAGGTACATTATTATACTCTACCCCAACCTCGAAGCAGATGCTCATATCGTTGAGCTCTTTACTTATTTTGCATTCACTATTATGACAACGAGCCCCAATAAACACGTCGTCTCTTCTCGAAAGATGTTGAATCGCAACTTCTAAATCAATAATTCAAGGAACTAGAGGCCTTGCTGACGCGTAAAGCACACGTTGCCTTAGCAACGAGTATGTCACTATATTTGAAAGTGTATGTTAATCACATGATGGTGTGGGTAATATATATTTTATTCATTTATTGTATTACTTGGATAGTGTCTGAGTATATTCGCGTTTCGTTGTGGGTTCGATTTCCGTTCGGGGGAATGATTATATTCAAATCATTTTCATTTCGGTAAGATAAATTGCTGTGTTGAGCTCTGTCATTTAACATACAATGTCTTGCTTTCACGCGGAGAAGAACGACACTCCTTTTTCCGGCATTATTATCTCTGTCTATATTAATAAAGGAAAAAGCGCGAAAATGTGTCATAAAAAAAAGTATTAGCTGTCTAAATTTCTACTACCATATAAAATTTAACTATGCTAATTTACATACTCTTCTCTCCACATAATTTTCATGGAAATAGGTCCTAAGTCTTTTCTTTTACATATTTATAATGATAAAAAGAAAGTAGTTAACGCTTGTCGTGGCGCAGAGGCACAAGCGTGCGACTGTAAGCGCGACAGGAAATGTAAAATTTAGTATTTTCATTTCTTGGGTTTGGTAACAAGGCAAAGCGCGGCGTTGAGTTCCGCCACTCAACACGCAATGCCTCAATTTGGCGGAAAGTGGGGAACGGAAAGTTGAAAGAGAATGGAGTGTCTTAACACTAGGTTCTCTGGTTTCCTCTGCCTACCCTGCTATATGCGGGATACAGCGTGAAGTTAAAAGAAAGTAAATAAAAAACAAGACAACATTATCTAACATGATTGTATTTAAATACGGCTATTACAATAATTTACAACATTTCTATGCTTTCAACGCGTCTTGAAGTCCGAAACCGGGGCCGGTGGGCTCCTCTGTGAGAGAAGTGAGTCCTCCGAGGGGTTCCGCCGCGAATCTACCGCTCCTGGGAACAATGTATATTAATTTAAATTGTGTTTATTTCTACCTACTTACCTACCTAACTTCACGCTTTATTCCTAACGGAGTAGTCATAGAGAACGGAGCGCCAAACGCTACGATCCCTGCATTCCTCTTTCGCCTCGTCCACAGTCATTAACCTCTTCATACATGCCCTCCGGGGGGTCCTCATGCTTTTTACGTGACCTTCCTCTAGTATCATTGATACTGTGTTCTCGAAGGTCAACCGAGGTCTCCCTCTACCTCTCTTGCCTTGGTATTTCTTAACTAGTTAATAAAATTATTTTAAAATAATAAAAAAAATAACACTAAAAGAATTTTTGATTTCAAACATATTGCTCTAAAAAGTATACGTTACGAATGACTCAAAAATTGCTTGTCTAATAAAAAGTAAGAATCATCCAAATTGTTAATTTTTTCAGCCAGTGACAAGTTACGCGGTAACACACATAAAAATACAGACGAATTAAGAAACCTTTTTTTTAAGTCTGTTAATGTAAAAAAAACACAACACACAAGCGCCACGGCAACGCCTGCCATGGCGCAGAGGCAGTAAACGTGACAGGTTGTGGGTTCGATTACCACTTCAAGAAATGGATTTTTTCATTTCCTGGGTTTGGTAATAAGGCAAAGCGCGGCGTTGAGTTCCGCCACTCAGCACGCAATGCTTCAATTCGGCGGAAAGTGGGGAACGGAGTGTCTTATCACTAGGTTCCCTCTGTCTACCCTGCTATATGCGGGATACAGCGTGAAGCTATGTACGTATGAATCAACTGTGATAATTATTTTTTTATATAATAGCTAATACTTCTGATGTAGTCCTGTTTAAATTTAGTTAAGATCTGACAGGCAATTTCAAATTTAAAAAATTTGCAATAATGTTAATCTTTAGTGCATTTTATTTGAAGTCGGTTTACTTTTTTTTTAAACTTTAATTTAATAAAAATAATGACTATTACATAAAAAGTATAAGCTTGTTTACAAGTTATTTTATTTTACAAAAAGACCGACAATTATTTGTCGGTCTTATGAATCAGAATAACAACATATGATGGTACAATTGGATAGAGACAGACTCGAACGGATTCCAAGAGGAGCGGGCTCGAATCCTGCTAAATTATTTTATTATACCTTTATTTTAAAAAAGGCTGTAATAGTTAAAATAAACTAAATTTATGCCAAACCTTGGTCCTGGCTTTGGTTTTTCATCCCTCTTCAGTTTTTCAATTATTTCTTTAGTGTCTTCCACGCTTAGATCTTCCTGTAAATAAATATTATAATTTATACAAAAGATTATTGTAAGAGAATGGAGTATCTTAACACCAGGTTCTCAGGTTCCCTCTGCCTGAAGTTAAAAAAAAAAGAAAAAAAAAGAAAAAAAATTATACATATTATCTTTTTTACAGCTTCACGCTTTATCCCACATACTAAAGTAGTCAGTGAGAACCTAGTGTCATAACACTCCATTTTCCGCTCGAGACATTGCGTGTCAAATGGCGAAATTCGAACATAATTATTCTCCCAAATGGGAATCGAATCCACAACCAATCTCATTTCCAGCCAGACACTGTACCACTAAACTATGATGTTTTCTAATATTCATTACATATAATGTAATATATTTACATCTATTTATTATAATTATAAATGATTGAAGTATACTTACATAATAATCATCATTGACTTGCACCATAGGGGCATTGACACAAGCGCCTAAACATTCTACCTGTAATATATTATTATTAGAATTTTTTTTTTAAATAATTTAGTATTATTAATATAGATATTTATTATTCATGGTAAGATTCTGTTGTTGTCAAGATAGTCATTTTTCTCACAACAGGGGGGGTAGTCAGTGGTGACTTAGTGGCAAGACACTCCACTTGGTGCTTTCCACCAAAATTCGAGATATTGAGTGTTGAGTGGTGGAACTCAACTGCAAAGTTAGACAAACTAACCACCAGAGCATACAAATAATAATAAAGGCTTAAAAAAACAAATTAAATATAATAATTACTCAAAAAACTACTTGTCTGATCTTAACAAGTGGGAATTATAACCACTTTAGTTTCTGGCCACAATCATTGCATTTACTCATATGTATTCACCATACAACAAGACATTAGCAAAGAGATTTGGCAACTTGCACATTCAAAGAGCCATCATTAAAAAACAAACTAAATACTCATTGAATTTTAATATTAATTCCATACTTCAGAAATTCCTACACTCAAATCTCTTTGACTTAGACTTCTCAGTCTAACAAAGTAAAATATTAAATGATAACATAGTAGTATTAATTTTAGATAAATCACTACTAGCACTTGAAGTTTAAATAATTGAAAATTAAAAATAAATTATATCAGATATATTCACACAATTTTAATATAAAATAGTACAAAATAAAAATTAACTAAAACTCATGATTAAAAGTGACTTTAATATTAAAAAAAAAGAAAAAGCTTAACAAATTTTGATAGTAATTCCATAATTCCATACCTCAGAAACTGAGAACTTCCCACAAGGACTATTACCACCAACTTCACAGCCAGTAGCTTCTTTAATAGCTTGTAACACAGCATCAGATCCTCTCAACCAACATGGTGTGGTTGTGCACACTTGAACATGATATTTGCCAATGGGTCTCCTGAAAATGTGTATATTTTTTGTTATTTTCATACATTTTTGATGTTGTGAAAGACAATGTAATTTTTACATAGTAAATGAAAAAAAAAACTGTTTAGTTTTTTTTTTTATTTTCGGCTCAAAAATAGGGATTATAGGTTCGATATTAATATATGTGTGTGTCTGTGGCATTGTAGCTATAAAATAGGTGGAATAATATCAATGCTTTTTTTTCATAGATATTAAATTATATGCAAGAGTGATATTTTTTTAATATTTACCTTATTCGATTGAAGCCCTACATTTATAACATTAATTTGGTTGATTAGAACTCCAATTGGTGTGCCCGGTCATTAAAGTATTTAAATGAGATGATAGTATTGTAAATTACATTCTTAATTCAAAAAAGACAAAACAAAATATATGTCTAAATGTTTGTTTAACTTTTATTGTTAGTAAATTACTTCTTATAAAATATAATAAGATAAATATTTTTACTTTTTATTTTAAGCCTAAACATATATAAAGTAAATAATTTTTTTTTCATTTTAATAGATTATTTGAACAAATATTACTGTACCTTATAAACATGGTATAAAAGGTGGCTACTTCATATACCCTCATGCGAGGCAAGTTCAATAATTCAGCAACTTTATGCATAGCAGAAATTGGTAACCAACCACCATTTTGACGCTGGGCTAAATCTAGTAAGGGAATCATAGCTCCTCTCTTATGCCCTTCAGGGTATATGGCTAGGAGAGCTTCAGCCCTCTGCAAAATATATATTATGGGTTAAGAATAAATATACTAATTTTAAAATTAAGATTTTAACTAAAATCAAAACCCACTTCAAATAAAATGCTGTAAAAAGTACAATTATTATAAATTTAATTAGGACCACATCAGAAGTACTAGCTATCATATAAAAAAGCATCATCAAAATTGGTAACACACTAAGAAAACACAGTCAAATTGATAACCTCTCCAATCTTTTTTGAAGTTTGTTAATAGTCTAATAAATTAACATATGCACTATTTTAAAGATCTTTTTCTTCTTATATAACAATATAATAAAAGTTAATTTAAAATTTTAAATAATAATTTGAATTTTCATTCCAAACAAATGAATGTCAAAACTACCTTTGCATTTTCTGGTGAGAACTCAAATGGTATATTTGGATTATCCTCGGGAGTGTCTCGATGTACGAATAAGCTATCATGTTGTAAATTTGCTGTAGTTTGTATAGCCCTCGATGATACTCTCCACTGAAAATTTGATAAAATTCTTAACACTAAGTTCATCTGTCATATTAATATTATGTAATTGGGCCTTTAAATTTTTATTGATAAGTAATATTTATTAAAACACACGTACCAGGCCCTGTACGCCAGACCTAAGGCTGGACAACATGATTAATTATTTATTTTATATTATTTTTATTGCGAAACCCTGTTCGCTAACAAACTACTGCTGTATTTTTCTTGCAATTTCGACGTAAAACTTTTGGAACTTGTTATTGTTCACAGGTTATAAAAAATATTTTAAGCACAGATTGTTAAATTTTATATTACAATAATTAAAATATAAGTAATTATAATATATTTAATAAAATAAAAGATTTAATATTTTTTACTGCGTAATGATTTATAAATTGAAAGTTATTATTTTTTTATATTATATTGCAGCATTCTTGCTATAACTCCTGTACGAATCGTAAAGCAATGTATCAAAACAGGGATATAATTGAAATTTCGTATACATTCATTTTTATGTAACTTAATTGCGTGTTTTTTTTAATTTTCTAAAATGTAGTATTCGGTAAATAATAAAAATGAAATGAAATACCAACCTTTTTAAAAATATTAGTAAACTTTTTTATGTATGACAATTAATTTACTTTAAAAGTATAGCATTTAATTAGCAAATAGTAATCTACATTTAATTTTTATCTACAGTGTAATTGCAGAAATTTTCAATATTCAATTGATCTCTTTTTTATTCGTGAATAATTAGCTTGATAAAAGCTAAATGGATCTCAAAGCTACCAAATACCTCTCTTTTTTGTCGAAGTTATTTGGAAATTTCGATTTTCATATGATTTTATAAGAAGAAATAAAAAAATGCCTTTGAATCTCTCATACATTATTTGTATGGAAATTCTCCATGGAGCTAATAGGTTCCATGTTTTTTCTAGTAAAACCTGGCACACGAGCATAACCAATAAAAATCTTTCTTTTTAAAATCGAACCATAACGTCTCTTAATAAAACGCTATTGGCTTTCGCTTCTAAAGCTAGTTTTACACTTTTGAAACTTATTTTAAATTAAATTTATTTTAATCATTTTATAATTAAATTGAATTATTGGCAGTACTTGTAATATTGGAGTTAGATGATTGAAATATAATAATATATTAATCATGCTAAGATAATTGTTACAAGTGTTATTACATCATTTCGAAACAACGGTTATAAAGGTAGTTAAGTTTTTTAAAGACAGCACTTATCAGTCAATTTTTATTTTTTCAACTTAATTAAACTTCGTTAACAATGATTATGCCTAAAGGAAATAAAAATAATGATTAACTCGAGACTGGAACCGAAGATATGAATATGAAATTTTTTTGTTTGGCCCTGAAGATTTGGCTGTTTGACTCCCATTGGGCGAGCGATGGCCAGAGAGCTTACTCGACGTCCATAAGGTATTTCTGCCTTACCATTGCACCGCACACTTCTACCAGCTCCATGAAAAAAAGTATAAAGTAGAATGAGACGAACCGGGGGTGGCAAAAACAACGTATTGGTTGTTATAACCAACTGCCACTTGCCGGTTGCGAGCAGTAATATTAGATTATGTTTTTAGGTACTTTCTATTTTAAAGTGTGTACACAAATATACGATACGATGGGGAAATGGTTATCTATTGTTTTGAAGATCTGCTGGAGTACTACTTCTTTTTTTTTTTTTTTTTTTTTTTTTTTTTAAAGGCTGATTTATTGGCTGAGAGGCAATAGTAAGGCTTTTGGCTGGTTTTAAATAACAGAAGTATGAATATATTCAAAGAGCTATAAGAATTTTGATTTTTAGCGAAAATCGGCATTTTGTAGTAGTTACGTTTGTCTAGAAGCGGGATAGTTGTGGGTTTTGATCCTCACGAGGAAATGATTATATTTGTAGAAATTTTCCCTTTGCTTTCTTTTTTTTATGTCTCACTTAATCGGTATAGTCTGAACTATAAAAGATAAGTCATTATTTTATTTATTATTTGCACATTTTTAACCTTGTAACATATGAGAACTGAAACCAGTTCCGTAGTTTGACTAACCAAATCGATGGAAAAATTATATTAAAAATATATGTTACTTCAACTTACATTAATTATGCTCCTTCCAACTGGTTCACTATTTTAATTGTCTTTATATACAATACGGTATATATTATATCAGCAGAACAAGGCACTCCGTTCTCCACTTTCTGCAAAAATTTGTTACTGGGAGAAATCAACGCAACACTTTATCTTGAGCGATGAAATGGAAATAAATTAAATATAATCATTACACCAGCTACATTGGAATTTACATATCCAGAAAATATTGTGGCTGGCTCGCCACGTGCAGTACGCAATCCATCACTTCAATTAGCGCATTATTTGGGTGCGCCAGAATGTACGGTATCTAGTGCTAACAAAAAAAAAAGCACACCGTACTATAAACTACGTGTTGTATTTAGGGAAAAGTTTAATCGATCGCCGGTAAAATTCGTAGACCAATCACCAAAAGAAATTGGTCACGGTCCGGCCAGTCTATTCGTTGAGAAATTACTTAACGGGACATCTGTGGCGGTTTTGATAACGAAATGCTACAATGTAGGCGCCTCTTGGGCTTTTAGAAAGCATATTGTTACAAATATCTTTATTTAGAGATAAGAGCGGAAATTAAAGTTTTGTGTTAAACGCGATGTGAATCGTGTGTTCGGATGTTTGGAATATTTTTTTTTGTTATTGTTAAATTTTTTGTCATTTGGAATGATCTAGTTTTGGTTACAGTTAGTTCAATGTGTAGTTAAAGATATTAGTTGAATTAAAAAATGATGTTAAATCAAAGTAATTTACCGAATTAATCTTATATTTATAAATCAATTTTTAGGAAATTTGACATTTCAAACATTTTACGTCATTTGTGGTCACTTTCATAGTTTTATATAAAATGTGTAATAATCGCAAAAGCCTTACTTTATTGATCTTCATTTTTATTTAAAAAAAAATTTTTTTTTTAACTTCACGCTGTATCCCGCATATAGCAGGGTAGGTAGAGGGAACCTGAGAACCTAGTGTTAAGACACTCCGTTCTCTTACAACAATTCTGTGTCCCACTTTCCGCCGTATTGAGGCATTGCGTGCTGAGTGGCGGAACTCAACGGCGCACTTTGCCTTGTTACCACATATTAAAAAATATTTCTAAGTAAATAGATAATTTTTTACCATAATTGAAATTTTATTGTAACAAGAAAACGACTTTAAATGGAACGCAGCAAAAAGTCAACATTATTACGAATAACTCAAAATTACTTATCAGATCTTAAATAAATTTAAATGGGACCACATCAGAAGCACTAACTATCATATAAAAAAAGAATAACCAAATTTGGTTCACGCCTGTCGTGGCGTAGAGGCACAAGCGTGCGACTGTAAACGCGACAGGTTGTGGGTTCGATTCCCACCGCAAGAAATTGAATTTTTCATTTACTGAGTTTCGAAGCAAAGTAAAGCGCGGCGTTGAGTTCCGCCACTCAGCACGAAATGCCTCAATTCGGTTGAAAGTGGGGAACGGAGTGACTTAACACAAGGTTCCCTCTGCCTACCCTGCTATATGCGGGGTTACAGCGTGAAGCTATGTAATGTATGTAAAATTGGTTCACTCAGTAAAAAGTTATGCGATAAAATACGTAAAAAATACAATCAAATTGATAACCTCCTTTTGTCGAAATCGGTTAAAAATATTAGGACAGACTTCGAAATTATTCTTTTTTGTAATAATGATAAAGTAGTTAATCAAACAATTAGGATAGGAAAAATATTTTTAGATAACGTATGCAAAATTAGGCGCAGTGGAGCTTGAACTTTTCGTTTCATAATAAATAGATTTTGTCCAGATAGTGTTTTCCACATTTTCTTACTAAAGTTTTACAAAATATCACTAATGATTCCATAAATTACATTTTTATATTTATTTTTTTTATATTTAAGTTATTGATAATTAGGATAATAAAATAATTTAGAAATGCTCAAAATATTGAGAAGAAGAATTGGAGAAGCCTGACTCGAACCTGACCGTGCCTACCCAGGCACGGTCACTAATTCTCGTACATAAATTTTCATACGTTTTTCTAAATGTTAAGTTAATGCGCATTTTAAAGGGGCCCCTTAAACCTACACTTGGGTCGTTAGTCCCAATTACTCTCCAACCTCCTCTCTCTGCAATGCGATGGGCCCCCGCACGGTGAATCCATGGTTTGCTAGGCAGTTTCTTCTCTTCCAAATCATCAAAAATATATTTCCAAAACTACAAGACTTGTCTATTAATATACCTACTATAAAGTTAATATAAAAAAGAATTAAAAAAAATTACATACATAATAAGCAAAGCCCACGTTAACTTAAAGCCAATCAAAAAACTAACATAAACGAAACCGATTGGTTGTAAAATTCTTAATTAAATTCGCACAAATCTTCTGGCAAAGAGCATCTGACGTAATGGTAGGGTCGTTTTGACCTTTCACTTTTTATGAGCTTTTGGAATTATGCTAAACATTCGACCTACAGACGTTCTTAGAACCAGGTAGGTATTTGACTCGCTTATACTAAATCTTAAAGACTTAAAGTTAGGCATATTTTGAATTTCTTATAACATTATTGAAGAACGCCTGTCGTGGCGCAGAGGCACAAGCGTGCGGCTGTAAACGCGACAGGTTGTGGGTTCGATTCCCACTCCAGAAAATGTAAAATTTAGTATTTTCATTTCTTGAGTTTGGTAACAAGGCAAAGCGCGGCGTTGAGTTTCGCCACTCAACACACAATACCTCAATTCGGCGGAAAGTGGGGAACGGAATTGTTGAAAGAGAATGGAGTGTCTTAACTCAAGGTTCTCTGGTTTCCTCTGCCTACCCTGTTATATGTGGGATACAGCGTGAAGTTAAAAAAATATATATATTGAAGATGTTGATGATAGCATCGTAGCGCAGTGGGAGGCGAACAGTGTCTGACCACCGTAGGGTTGTGGGTTCTATCCCTGCATTACCCCGATGGTAAGATCAAGTGTGTGCTTAGAAAGTGGAGAACGTAACGTTATAACACTAGATTCTCTCTACCTACCTAGCTATAACATAATATATGAATAATTATTCAAATATCATAAAATCATACTTATAAAACTATAGAATAAATGCAAAATAATAAAAAATTATAATACTTCCTGATGAGATTAGTCAAATATCATAAAATTACACCTACAAAACTATAGAAGAAATACAAAGTAATAAAGAATTCATGGTGAAAAAAGATTCCTTAGCAATCCATGGACCACCACCCTTCAGGCCACCGAACACCACCAGAAACTTCAATCAGGGTAGAGGAGCTCAAAGCAGTGCTTGGGACTTGTGACCCAAGTATAAGTTTAAAGGGCCCCTTTAAAATACCAATAAGCGGCTTCTGCTTTCTCTGTCTAATTTAAAACAACCTTACAACCAAACATAAAGCCAAAACTAACGTTACAAAATTACTATTAAATTAGCGTTCTTTCAAAAATCACACATACCTACATATGTAGCTTACTTCACACGCGATAGGAACATTTAGACAGATGGACGGTGGAGTAATTGTAAATAAGTAGTCTCAAATTATAGGGACCTCATACGTAATTGATTTTTATTGTACGTCTCGTTGAGTGGTATAAGAGCTAAGAAATATTTAACACCGTTCCACGTTGACTATGAAATTGCTTTATATTGCTTCATTAGGTAAAAAAGAAAGTATATTCTTATGTAGAAACTTCTACTGTATTCATATTTTACCATTTTATGCGTACTAGTGTCCCCTTTGACGCGTTGCCTAGCAACGTATATGTCACTTTATTTAAACATAGATGTCAAACCATGGTATTGTGTAACGTTTATTTTATCAATTTGATATATTTTTATGTCTTATTTTTAAAGGATATTATCATTTTTCATTCCTTCGCTATATAAATTATAATTTTCGAAAAAAGGAGTGCAAAATTTTTGAATCATGTATTAATATATACATAGATTTTTTTTCCACTCAGGAGAATGATAGTAGTAAGACCAATCGGATAGGTGAGTTCCTCCATCTAGTATACAATGTCTCGATTTCTCATTGCCTGAAACATGTAGAGTCGAGTGTCATGACTCCTAGGTTCTCCTTGACTAACCCATATGCGGAAAAGATAAATTTTAACAGAAAAGAAAATTAATTTTAAAGCCCATGTATTACAAAGTACAATTATTAAGAATATCTCAAAAACTACGCATCAAATCTTAACGAAATTTAAATGGGACCACATCAGAAGCTATCATATAAAAAAAAAGAAACATCATAATTGTTCTTTTTTTTCTTCTTTTTTTTAGGGGTAGGCAGAGGGAACCAGAGAACCTAGTGTTAAGACACTCCATTCTCTTTCAACATTTCCGTTGCTCACTTTCCGCCAAATTGAGGCATTGCATGTTGAGTGGCGGAACTTAACGCCGATCAATCATAATTGTTTCAGCCAATAAAAAGTTATGCGGTATTAACACACAAAAAATACAGTTGAATTGAGCCTTTTTTTCGATATTGTATAAAAATATCAAAATTAAGCATTTTTCTACCATTCAGGCAATATAGCAATAATGTCTATCAACCAACACATAATAAATCACTATTGTCTGAAAGTGTAAATGAAACATGCAAATATTATTCTCTAATTTACTATTTTTATTTCTTGCTTAGTTTTTATTACCTTTTAGAATTTTTTTTGAGAATCTAGTGTCAAGATACTCCATACTCTACTTGCCGCCAGAAATTGAGACGATTTCTTAGTAAATTTATTGTATATATTGCTATACAAAAAATAAAAAATGTGGTGGTTCCGATAGCGGACTACTACGTTATCCTCCCCTTTCATCTGTATCCTCTAGGTTGGCAACGCATCTACAACATACCACCAGAGGGTATAGATGTTCATAGGCGAAGGTAACCACTTACCATCAGGTGGTCGTTCTGCGAATGAAAGAAGACGTCGAATATGACGCTAAAGACAAAAATAGTGGCTTCTACCTCTAGTACATACATGTATAATAGTTAGTTTTGCATTCCTCTGGTACTATATTTAAATTTCCTTTCCCAGATCTATTGACACTTTGTCAATTTATATTTACAAAACACTTACTTAAAAAGAATTTACTTTTAAAAGGTACATAACTATAATGTTACGTACAGGAATCATATCTCCATAGGAATACTAGGGAGATATCCTAAGTATCTATATACTTGTTATTCTACCGATTTCGTTGCTTAATTTTAAGTGTGTTAATTTTTATTTTATAGAATGCTTACATGAAATAATAAAAAAATCATAAATAAGTGAATAAAACACATAATTTCTCTCCTCTTACTCATTTTGAGAAAAATATGTGTAATAAAAATAATATATACTACACTGGGCTGACTATTAGGAAATTAGGATTAGGAAGTTAGCTATGTTCTATACATTGTGTCCATTATAGAAATATTACTTACAATAGACTCGGAACCCAACACTGCACTCTGTCAAATCGGGCTGGAAAAAACGTAAACATTTTTATATACAAGCATTCCCGCGATACCATTCGGACCCACAACCTTCTTCTTCTTCTTTTATTTACAAGGAATCAATACAAGGATCCCAGAAAACGTCCGAGAACTTTCCATTTTGCAATTTAAAAAAATTGTAAAAAGACGCTTGTGTGTTAAAGGTTATTACCTAATTAGTGATTTTATAAATGATAACACACCTTGGGAATGAAGTGCTCGTTCCAGTCTGTTTCAAAGGTATCATTGTCATTAATAAAGAATTGTAAACCATTGTCAAATATAAAAAAAAAAAGAAAAGTCCCGCTGAGTTTCTTGCGCCGGTTCTTCTCAGGTCTGAGGCATTAAATTTAGTGAACCGGTGGTAAATTATTTGACGTTCAAAAAATGAAGCTTGTAACTTCTTATTTTGAATAAAATTATTTGACTTTGACTTTGACTTTGACTTCTTCTTCTAGCCCTTATCCCATTATTTGAGGTCCTTACTTTTCTGCGCCAAGACGTGCGATTGCTTGTGCTTTCATGTAAGGAGTAAATGTTTTGGCTCTTAATTTTACGGCCGGTTGCCGCCTGACGTCAATGCAGTAACTCTTTTAAAGAGGCTGCAGCATTTACTATGGGAAATAAATTAAGTTTGCATGGATAAGATCACCAGTTCGGCAATTTTTTAATGATTCTTTATTATCAATTTTACTATCTAAATCTTGATGTATGTTATTTGTATGGATTTCATTATCGTTTTCTAAATTTTTGGTTTTGCATTTCACTGAAATTTTAATATTGATTTATTACCATCGCATATAAATTCCCAAAATATATATATTTATAAATATTTTAATATATAAAAGCAACAACCTAAGTTCAGTACTAACGGTGAGTAACAAATCAGATTGTCATTACACGGTGTTGGTGCGGAACGCAAAAACGCTGTATAATCGCGGCGTTGTGCACTGGCCACTAGTCAGTTGTCACCCATTTAATACATCCAACATTTTAAGCTGTCGAAAAGGGAAATTGTTAAATTATAATACATCTTAATCTTTTGTTTAATTCTACAATTCGTGATTTTTAAAAGATTTTTAGACATTTTTTCCTAAATTTTTTTAAATGTTGTTTGAAAGTGATTTTGTTTTTTTTTTTAATGTGTTAGTTTGTTGTTACTTTCGCAATAAAGGCACTGGGCATATATTAATAAGAATGTAGTACTAATAAATATTATTTTTAATTAGTTATGGTTATTTCTTCAAAATAGCTTTAGAGACTATCTACATTTTATTTACCTGTATTTAACCAAAATATGATCTACAATAAACCAAACAAACAAATACCCAATTACGGCCTTCCTGGTTTTTATTTCGTACTAAATCTATTAAAACAATTAAAGTATTAATAAATTCCAATAGACCCTACAAAATCATAAAGATATACAATTATTATTTATCATAAATCATATAAAAATATCAACTATTCAACAAACGTGCCACTCCAAACAATTCCGCCTACAACAAGCCGCCACGCGCGACAAGTGTTAAAGCACTCAATGCTACAAAAGACAGTGGCGATAGGAAAAAGCATAGTAAAAAGCATTATTGCCTAGACTTTCTAGCCGATCCGCTCGGGCGAAACCAGGAAGGTATTAAATTGGAATTAATAAGGAATTATCATCGAAAACTGTACCGCTATTTAGGTATGGTAAAAAATATTACGAGTTGAAATTGTTTACGATTATTTTGTTGTTATTTAAATGTTCTTTAAGAATTTTTACATAAGAGACGATGAAATGGTATGTTAGCACGTATTTTGAAGACGGCAGTAGTAGGATCTTTTCAAATCTGGTCAGGTAGAGAGAGGAGCGTGGAACGGAAGTGGGGAACGGAGTGTCTTAACACTAGGTTGTACGTTACCTCTGCCTAACCTGCTACGTGCGGGATACAGCGTGCAGCTAAAAAAAAAGGAGCGCGGTAAGTGGAGGTGAACGTTAACACACATTTTAAAGGGGTCCCTTAAACCTACACTTGGGTCAAGTAGGCAGGCACTCTCCAAACTCCTCTCTCTGCAACGCGATGGGCACCCGCACGGTGAATGAATGGATAGCTAAGTTTCCTCTCTTAGTGCTCCCCAAAGAGCTAAGGAGTTGCTAAGAAGTTTCTTCTCTTTTAACCGACTTTAAAAGGACGAGGTTATCAATTTGAATGTTTTTTTAATGTGTGCGTATGTGTTTGCTTTTTACTGGGTGAATTAATTTTGATGACTTTTTTATTTGTTAGCTAGTTAGTGCTTCTGATGTGATGAAATTGTTTACGATTATTTTGTTTTTATAAATGTTATTTGTTAGGTTTGTTCTTATTTAAATATATAAGAAATTTATATAAGCAATGATAAAATGCTGTGTTTAATTGACTTTAAAAGAGCAGGTTATCAATTTGACTGTTTTTTTAATATGTGTGAGACACACAACTTTTTACAGGGTGAAAGAGTTTTGTTAATTATTTTGTTTATATGATAGCTAGTGCTAAATAAATAAAGAATATAAATTTAGTTAAGATCTGACAGGCAGTTTTTGAGTTATTCGTAATAATGTTACATTTTGAAAGTGTATTTTATTTGAAACCAATTTTCTTTTTTGTCAGAATCTTATAAGTTGTGTGTGAATAGAACCACGTGAGAAGCATTAGCTATCATATAAAAAAAGCAATCGTCGAAATTAGTTCACTTAGTAAAAAGTTATGTGGTAATACATAAAAAAATACAATTCAACTGATTTAACCTGCTCCTTTTTATGAAATCAGCTAAAAAAAAATACTAAACGTCAACGAATATATTAGACTAAACTGAAACACGTCAATAGCCAAACGCAGACGCCGAGACCAAAAAGGAAAACTTTAGCAACCGCAAATTTACGAGTGCGGGTCATCAAAACATAACTGGCTTGCGTAATCCTACTAATATGAGTATTGTAAATACGAAAGTTTGTGAAGATTGTTTGTTACTATTTCACGCAAAAACTACTGAACCGATTTAGGTGGAACTTTACAATAATATAGTTTATACATCAGAATAACATATGGGCAGGGCAAAGCGCGGTGTTGAGTTCCGCCGGCGTTGAATGCTTTAATTCGGCGGAAAGTGGGGAACGGAGTGTCTTAATACTAGGTTTCCTCTGCCTACCCTGCTATATGCGGGATGCAGCGTGAAGCTATGTATGTATGTATGTAATAACATATGGGGAATAATTTATATACATTTTAGGTAGAAAATAACTAAATAAAATGGATGTTTGTTATTCTTTCACGCAAAAACTACTGAATAGACATAGATAAAATTTTAGATAAATATAGCTTGTAAGTTATTGTATAACAATAAAATAACACATAGGGCATCATTTATACAAAATTGGTTATCCCTGCTAATATAATATATACGAAAATTTGTGAGAATGTATAGACGTTTGTCACTCTCTCACACAAAAGCCACTGAACGGATATAGGTGAAACTGAGCAGTAATATGGCTAATATATTTAAAATAACTCATAGAACACCAATTATAGAGAATGTGGGTAATTTCAATTAATATTGTGAATTCGAAAGTTTGTGAGAATGGATAGATGTTTGTCACTATTTGACGCAAAAACTACTGAACGTATCTAGATGAAACTTTACAATGAGATAGCTTATACACCAGAAAAAGTTATAGGCTTCAATTTATTAGGAATTTTGATAAATTTGACCTTAATTTAACAATAGGTATATAGTTAAATACAACTGACACGAGACCGTAATTGTATAACACAACCGAACCCATGAATGGGACGGTCCAAGCCGGGAAAACGATAAAAACAACGCTCCATATTCGAGAAATGATTAAAAAACGAGGATCGCGAAGAAAACGACCGAGACCGAGGCACGTACCATGGTTAAAAAGACTATCCTACCGGAGCGTGAATGAAAAAGTTGCCCGCTACGCCGCGTAACCGTAATCTTGTGATTATTATTTTTATTTTCGATTCCGTACCACGCTTTTTTTTTTATTATTATTTCTTCTTATTATTTCTGTTATTTTAACACAGCCGTGTATGTAGGTCAGGTTTTTTTGATTTTTCACGGCAAACGTCAGGCAAGGTCGTATCGTGGCTCGTAATTATGGTGCGTGGATGCGTCGTTGAATCGATTTTTCAGTATCGATATTTATTATGTTTTCTTTTATTTTTAATTTTATTGAGATGTTATAACTTTTTTAAACTGTTTGATTTTTGATTTAATGAGTATGGATGTGGATGTGGTTTTAAGAGCAAAATATTACCGGGTGCTTTGAACTATAGTTTAGGTACTTGTTGTATATTTTAACAGCTTTTAATAACATTTTAAGAGAATGACAATATTTTTGATATACTTATTTATAATATCAAGAATTATGTAACTTAAGGCCTGTCGTGGCGCAGGGGCACAAGCGTGCGACTCTTAACACGGCAGGTTGTAGGTTCGATTCCCGCTCCAGGAAATATAAAATTTAGTACTTTCATTTCTTGGGTTTGGTAACAAGGCAAAGCGCGGCATTGAGTTCCGCCACTCAACACGCAATGCCTCAATTCGGCGGAATGTGGGGAACGGAATTGTTGAAAAAGAATGGAGTGTCTTAACACTAGGTTCTCAGGTTCCCTCTGCCTACCCTACTATATGTGGGATAATGCGTGAAGTTAAAAAAAAAATGTAACTTAAGCAATATAATCAAGAAATTCGTATATTACCTACATACATTTCACTTATAAGTGAAAAAATAAAAGTTTTACTACGTTTTTCTATAAAATTATTATCTTATTTGACACCATGAACAAGTACCTATAGTCTAGCCCAATTTTTATGGCATATTAATTAGAATGCGGAGAAAACTTTCACAAGCAAAGTAAAAAAAGAAAAAACCAACAGCCAGTACATAAACAAGCAAGTGCAAGTGTTCGGATGGCACAGTGAGATTTATAATGACTTATTTTATATTATCACTTTCCAACCGGAAGCAAGACATTGCGTGTTGGCTGGCTTAAACGCCAAGCTTATTTTACCAGACCGGGAAATAAAAATTAATGTTTTTTGCAGCTTCATGCTTTTTCCAGTATATCAGGGCAGTGAAAGAGAACGTAATGTCGAGACACTTTGTTTTTCGCCTGAAATCGAGTCGTTGCTTGTTGAACGATGGTACTGAATGCATACCTGGGAAATGATTTTTTTTTTTCATATATTTACGCTTTTTCCTCTATAGCATAGTGTGTAGTCTGTGAGAAGTAGTAGTCTGAGAGAATCTAGTGTCAAATAATTTCGTTTTCCGCCTGTGGTTGCGTTGCGTGGTAACCGGTGGAATTCATCGTCGGGATATTGACTGTCCATTATTATAACATAATTAGAAACAAACGTACGTATTTTTAAAACTTTATATAGATATATGTGAATTATATGTTCTCTATGCAGGGACCGTAGCGTTTGGCGCTCCGTTCTCTCTGACTACCCCGCTAAGCGTGAAGTTAAGTAAGTAAGTATATGTTCTCTATTTTTCACCCAATTTGAAAACCGCGTACTCTGATCCGCGCGCACTTGTAGTAATATTATGTAGGTATAATAATGTCATAATAGTTAAAATATATTTATATGACTTTGAATTGCTAGACGGCATTAGATAGTATTTTACTCATCTCGTAATGTCTCGCAGTCTCTTAACACTAACTCTCTCAATCTCTCTCAATGTGTCATACAAAAGTCTTTTTTTTGCAGCTTCACGCTTTTGTCGCATGGCAGAGAAATCAAAGAGAACTTAGTGCAAAGATTCCGTTCCCTACTTTTTTCAACGTCACGTTTTGTCTAATCAGAACGTATAAAACAAGAAATAAATAAATATAATTTTTCCTCGACTAGGAATCGAATTCACAACCAACCGCGTTTTCAGAAGGTAACCCATTGCACCACGATGGCCTTAAAAAAACCTTATGTAATCAAATTCATACTACTAATCCAATATAAACAAAATTAAAGTACGACTTAAAAAACCAAAAAAATAACTCCACTAATAAAAATCACATAAAAACAACAAGTAGTTAACAATTCTATTTTTATATACATACATATGAAAATAAAGGTAACATAAATGTTTCTATTAAACACTGGTTTGAAGCGGTTGGGTATTTTTTATGCACTAATGCGAAAATAATTTAACCTAGAAAAGGTGTCGTTGACCTCTTATAATGAATGTAGATCACATTGAATTGTTTCGGTGAAAAAAATATATAATTTATTTTTGTTTTTTTTTTTTTGTGATAAATATTCACTTTTATTAGTTAACCACCTGTCGTGGCGCAGAGGCACAACCGTGTGACTGTAACCGCGACAGGTTGTGGGTTCAATTCTCCATTTATTTCCTGGGTTTGGTAACAAGGGAAGCGCGGCGTTGGGTTCCGCCACTCAGCGCGCAATGCCTCAATTTGGAGGATAGTGGGGAACGGAGTGTCTTAACACTAGGATCCCTCTGCCTACCCTGCTATATGCGGAATACAGCGTGAAGTTATGTATGTGTATGTATGTATTAGTAAACTGCCTTCAAAAAAGGAAGTTCTCAATTTGACTGTAAATATGTATATATTTGTATTTATGATAATTCATAACTTTTTACTGAATTAACAAATTTTGATGATTCTTTTTTTATATGATAGCTAGTGCTTCCGATGTGGTCCCATCAAAATTTAGTTCAGATCTGATGAGTAGTTTTTGAGTTACTAGTAATAAATAACTTTTTAATGCATTTTATTAGAAGTTGCTTCCTTTTTCTGTTCATCAAAATACAGTCGAACTGATAACGTCCTGCTTTTTATGAAGTCGGTTAAAACTGTATAAAACTCTCACGTTACTTACTGACTAACTGATAAGCAACACACAACCAAAGTACTATGCGTAAAAAGCTGAATTTAGGTATGTACATTAGTTGGATATAGTAAGCAAGCACTAAGTCTAAATATTTCCCAGCATTTCTTCAAAAAGGCAAAAAACTGGATATGTAACGTTACGTAACATAAATTTGCGCAATATAGAGGCTTCATATTTAGAAAGAGCGTCACTTTGTAGGTAAATGCATAAACCATTAAATCCATGCGAAAGAAGTTGCGGTCATCAACTAGTTTATTATTTACAGGTTTCCTCGTCTGGTTAGCCAAACAAAAGCTTTTCTACGAGCGTAAAAAATTAAAAAAAAACTCTACAAAGAATGTGCTATACAATATATAAATAGACTAAACCAATAAACTTGGTATGAAATTAATTAACTCGTAGTAGAGGCTGAAAAAGAAGTATATAACGACTAACTGAATCCCGTGACTTCTCTTGCATCAACTATATAACTTTTTTTTACCTTCACGCTGTATCCCGCATATAACAGAGTACGCAGAGGAAATCTGAAAACCTAGTGCTAAAATACTCCGTTCCAATAAGACACTATCGTTCACCACTTTCCGCTGAATTAAGGCATTGCGTGATGAGTAACGGAACTCAACGTCGCGTTTTGCCTTGTTACCAGAGACAATAAATATATTAAACATTAATGTTTTGAGAGGGAATCAAACCCACAACCTGACGTGTTTACAGTCGCGTGCTTGTACTGTGCTTCCTTTTTTTTTCAGCTGTATCCCGCATATTGTAGGGTAGGCAGAGGGAACCTGATAACCTAGTGATAAGACACTCCGTTCTCTTTGAACACTTCCAGTAAAAACATATTTAGAAAACGTATAAAACGTTTTTCGTTTCCTAAGTGTGTGATTAACACTTTAAAACTTCAAAAATAACACTTCCAGTGTTTGTGTGTGTTAAAATCCATTTTTTTTTTTCATTTTCTTAGGAATTTTGGGACATCCTCTCTTAGTGCTCCCCTATATTCCCCAAGGGTCTTACAAGCCGAATATTATCTTTCTCTCGTCAGTAGTTTCGCCTGTACGTTGTCTGTCAGTCACTTAGTAACGCAAGCGTTTTATATATAGATATCCTTTATCTCGATATACCCAATTTAAAAGTTCTTTTTATTTTAAACTTAATGAAATAATTCAATTTTAACTTTTGTATTATAATGGATGATGTTTAATTGTTCTGACAAGCGGCGGCGCTGGACAAGGTGTCACGTTTTCAATTATATTTATCGCAAAGAATATAAAAATAATTTCTTATTTTAAATCTCGGGAAGATCAAATATTGCGTAGTATTTTTAAACATAAACATTGACTACTAACGTGAATTTTATAATGTCTTTCCTGGTAAAACAGAGGGCGGTGTTGAGTTCCGTCACTCAACACGCAATGTATTGAATTTGGGTAAAGAAAATGGAGAATAGAGTGTTTTGACACTAGGTTCTCTCTGAATATCTTGCCCCATGGGATAGATACTTACATACATACATACATAGCTTCACGCTGTATCCCGCATATAGCAAGGTAGGCAGAGGGACCTAGTGTTAAGACACTCCGTTCCACACTTTCCGAATTGAGGCATAAACTGGTAACTTAACTGGTAACTGGTAAGCCAAAGCGCGCCTTTGAATTCCATCAAGCGAAAAGTGGAAAATACAGTGTCTCAACCCTGTCGTTGTGCAGAGGCACAAGCGTGCGACTGTAAACGCGACAGGTTGTGGGTTCGATTCCCACTCCAGGAAATGATTTTTTTATTTCCTGGGTTTGGTAATAAGGCAAAGCGCGGCGTTGAGTTCCGCCACTCAGCACGCAATGCTTCAATTCGGCGGAAAGTGGGGAACGGAGTGCCTTAAGACTAGGTTCCTTCTGCCTACCCTGCTATATGCGTGAAGCAATGTATGTGTATGTATGCTTAACACTAGATTCTCTGCAAAGAAGAAAAAATACCATTCCATCATAATTAAGTACTATATAGAGCAAGTAAGAAGCATCAAAATGAAAATATAATATAAAGGCAATTAAACTTGTATTACGAGGCAGCTATTGTTGTTCGTATGAATAAACTAATTTGGACACGCCCGTCTGTTGGGCTACTAAACTGATTTATATTTTTTATCTGTATTTTTTAAATTGTCTATGGTATAATTGTAAAGAGGTTTCTTATAATAATTAAAATACTGTCTGTCTAGACTATATTTGGTGGAAGTCATAGTGGTGTGGTGGAATAGCATAAATTGTAAACACGTTAGTTGTTAATTCGATTCTTAAGAGGTAAAATTATTTATTTTTTTAATAATTTTCGTATTTTACCAGAGTGAAGACACTTTGATGAGATAAAGCTTGGGGTTGAGTACCGTTATTCGGCATGCAATGTCTTGAATGGGATCGATAATTGCGGAGTGCCTGGTCACTAGGTTATCCACTAGTTCTATGATTATAAACTTATTTTGTTTTTATCTAAGCTAAAAAGACTAAAAATTATTGAAATATTGAGTAACTAAATATACACATTATTAAATTTAAATATTATATATAATTATTAAAAATGGCATTTGAAATGGTTTTCATAATCTAAAAAATTCAGATATAATATATTACTAAGTTTTAGGCGCCCATAAAAAATTAAACGCTAAAAAAGTCAATTTTGCCATCAGTATCGTACTCTACAAAATACTTTTGCCAAAAAATAATGTAAATTTATTCATTCTTAAAAGAATTGAAGCCTTCGTCGTACTAGAAAAACGCGTTGAGATCATTTATATAAGGAAAATAAGTTTAAAAGTGAAATGTACTATACTAATATACTAACGTCTATTAAAATATCTTTGGAATTAATCTAATTATATACAATCTTTTTTTATCGATCTGTCATAAAAAAGAAATATTGACAATTAAAATAATTAAGATTTTAACAAAACAAGAAAATTGGACTTCAAATTAAATGCACTAAAAAGTGATATTACTACGAATAACTTAAAAAAACTAGCAATGGTTGTCTTGGCTACATTTAAATAGGGCTAAATCAGAAGTACAAGCTATCATATAAAAAAAATCCTCAAAATTGATTCAGTAAAAGGTTATGTAGTAACATATGAAAAAACAGTCGATCACATCCTCTTTTTTTAATATGGGTTAAAAATAAAATATACATAATTTTAATAATAACAATACATTACAACTAGAACTTATGTCAAGAAGTTGTGGTGGAAAATGTACCAAAAAGTTCGTATATTATTCTTATACGCGATAGAAAAAAAATGTACCATTTTCCTTGATGCTTTAATTGTTGCAAAATTATATTTGTCAAGGAGCAATTTAACACAGATAAAGCTTATATATAGATGAAATACAAAAAGCGAATACTTTTAGTAATAAAAAATTAGAAATATACAAAATTAATTAAATAAATATTATACACAACCATGTGTTTCACATACACTTTTACATAAAGTGACATAAATGTCGCTCACTTGGCTACTACTTTTAATGTATAACCTAACTGAGAGAAATAAATTTTAAGTAAATGCATTAGTAGGGATCGGAGTGTCTTAACACTAGGTTCTCAGGTTATTTCTGCGTACGCTACTATATTCGGGATACTGTGTGAAGCTAAAAAAAAAACAAAAAAGGAAATCCATTTTTTTGCATGTAAAATAATATCTTCATAAGTGTGTGTAATTAAGTTTAAAGCTTAACACTTTTTTTATCTTGGTTGGTTCATCTCTATTAAAAAAATAAAATACTCCTTTCTTTTTCATTTATACACTTCTTGGTCGTATTTGACACAAAAACCATTTCTAATAAAATTATTCGTCCGTGTAGGAATCGAACCTGCAATCAATCGCGTCACAAACTCTTGCTTAGCTTGTAATATTTGTAATTTAAGTTACATGTTAGGTACAGACATAGTTGTCTTTATTTGGCAGAAGAAAGTAATAAAGAATGAATGAAATATGTATATATTTAGAAACAGCTAATCATTATACAATTCGTTTATTATCCTTATCCTTATCATATTAAAATTTTTGTTCATTTAAAAATAAATGAACAACCAAACAATCAAACGTCATAATTGCTTTTATCCAATCCGTTTACAACAAGACATATTCTATACAGCCTAATGAAAAATTAAAATTCATAAAAACTTTTTTTCAGTGTCCAACTTATACATTTACGTTAGGGCCCATTATAGTCGCCACTGGCAACGCATTTAGTCATCGTTCCAAGTAAAAAGTAAAAATAACTGACCAGACTCTCATCTCGCTTTCAAGGCCAAGAACTGACTTTAAGATGAAACAGACATATACAAACACTAAGGAAAGAAAAGGACGGAACACACAGTGTCTTCGTCCTTTGAAAAGGGAAAGTGGTACTCTAAGTATAGGTAAGAGTGAGATGAAAAAATGTCCAAAGGGTAGAGAGATAGATATATTTATTTGTATGGGTGTGAAAGAGATAGCGGAAACCGGTTAATTTTGAAGGGCCCAGTACACTGCGCCCGCGTTATTTATGATTATGTATTGATTTCAACTGAGTTATGATCGGGATAACAAAGAAAAAATGTTATCCTGCCTACGGTTCAGGTTACGCATAGTATCAAAATCTGCTTAAATGGCTTCCTCTTCATAGATATGTTACAGGATAGAAATTGATACTCCTAGCGTGTTTTAATAATCGATAATTATTTTTCAAGTTCATTTTTTTCTTGAGATCAATCCTATAGAATTCTTGTTAGATTTATGTTTTTGTTGAGAGACAAAAATACTCCAAAATGTAATTTTGTATGAATAATATATCATATAAAAAATTTATAAATAAAAACTTATGCTGTCAAATAACATCTAAATCAGTTCATTAGATTTGCGTGAAAGAGTAACAAATATCGATCAACCCGCACACACTTTCGCATTTATGAGAAGAAACTCCTTAACATTCCATGGATTAACCGTACGGGGGCGAGGCGCATAGCGTTGCAAGGAGAGGGCCCAGGTCCCTGGAACTTGTGACCCAAGTGTAGGCCTAAGGGGCCCTTGCCACTTGCCTTCACTGTCCGTCCTCCTCTCTCTACCAAATTTGAAAAGATTCTGCTAATAATGCCTTTGAAATAAGTGCTAGAAATTAACTTATGATAGTTCTAGATATACAATTGAGTGGCGGAACTCAACGCAGCACTTTGCCTTGTTACCAAATACAAAACTTTTACATTTCCTGGAATGGGAATCGAACCCACAACCTGTCGCGTTCACAGTCGCACTCTTGTGTCTCTGCGCCACGACAGGCGTTAGAAACTTAAGTTTATTAATAGCAAAATAATTTACTATATCATCTTATTACAGTAGGTTTTTCTTTCAGCTTCAAGCTATTTTTCGCACGGCAGGATAGTCACATAATGTCAAGATACTTCCCGCCTGAATTCTAGACATTCCGTGCTGAGTTGCGGAACTCAACGCCGCGCTAATTCTTATAGAGGAGGTCCTCAATTCGGCTGTATTTTTATGTTACGGCAATACTTTATACTGGTTTAACCAATTTTGATGATTCTTTTTTTATATCATAGCTAGAGCTTCTCATGTATAGTTTATGAGTTATTCGTAATAGTTTTTTTAATGTATTCTATTAAAAAAAGATTTTTTTAAATAATTATTTGTCGATTTTCTTTCATTTTAAATAAGTTAAATAATAATATATTTAAGAATAAATTAAAGCCAGTTAATTATGCAGGATGCTGTATTCAGTTATCGAAACACGTATTAAAATTTTAATTGTTAGTACTTAAGTGGTGCTTGTCACTTCCTGTATCTGTAAGGGACAGGTGTGAAAAAGATAACATTTAAATGATTTTTTATCAAAATCTGTTTAATTTGAGGTTTAGTATCGACGAGTCCATCATGGCACAGTGGGAAAGCTTCTGACTGTAGCGCGAATGTTGTTAGTTCGATTTTCACTCGAGGGAATTTTATTTTTCAGTTTCACGCTTTATTAGTTGTAGTAAGAATGAAAAAGAACGTGCTCAGGTAGTTTAGGCACGTCGAGAGGATGAGCAATGAAAGAATGGTAAGAAAGATATATGAAGCAAAGGTGAGCGACTAGAGAGGTAGGGGGAGACCTCAGTTGACCTTCGAGAACATAGTATCGATGATACTGGAGGAAGGTCACGTAAAAAGCACGAGGACCCCCCGAAGGGCATGCGTGAAGAGTTTAATAATGAGGCGAAAGAGGTATGCAGGGACCGTAGCGTTTGGCGCTCCGTTCACTCTGACTACCCCGCTAGGAATAAAGCGTAAAGTTAGGTAGGTAGGTTCACGGTTTATTCCGTATAGCAGTGTAGTGAGGTAGAACCTAGCGTCATGATACTCCGTTCTCCACTTCACGTCCTAATTCGGGATATTATTCATTAAGTGCCGAAATCAACGTGCGATTTTTCTTATAAAACAGGAACAACGAAAACAATTTTAATTACTTTCATTTTTTTACTTCAATAAGACAAAAAGCGGCGTTGAGTTACGCCACTCATGAAAAATATAGACATAAGTGAAGAACAGAGTGTCTCGACACTACGTTCTATCTGAAACCCTGTTGTACTTGAAATAGAAAGAAGCTACAAGTATGCACATATAGTATAAGTTAATACAAAATATTATAACATGTAATACAAAATCGCCTAAAAAAATGTACATGTTATTACACAACATAAGAAGCTGCAGTTTACAGAAGTACAGCGGGTGATTCGCGGGATCGGGTCAACCCAGCTCAAGGTCAGGGATGAGGACATAAAACTGTGGAGACGATGTTAACTTTAGTATACTTTTTTTACATGTGCCTGTTTAGATGGGTAAGAGAGTTTAGTGTTGAGACACTCTGTTCTTTAGTTTTGCTTATGATTTTGTACAGAAATTGAATATATGTATTAATATATTATTTTGTGTTATATTGTTTTTATTTACTTATATTTATCGTAATAAAGACTCCTTGAAAAAATCATTTAAATAAAAAAGGGATTCTTTTTCTTTTTTTTTTTTAACTTTACGCTGTATCCCGCATATAGCGAGGTAGACAGAGGCATTTGAGGCATTGCGTGTTGAGTGGCGGAACTCAACGCGCTTTGCCTTGTTGCCAAACCCAAGAAATGAAAATACTAAATTTTAAATTTCCTGGAGTGGGAATCAAACCCACAACCTGTCGCGTTTGGAGTTGCACGCTTGTGCCTCTGCGCCACGACAGGCGTTATGTAGATACTCTTTTAACTTAAAATAATAACAAAATTATAATTATTTAAGAAATATTATATATGTAAAACTCAATAGTAAACTTTTATGTGAATTATATATATGAATAAGCATAATAAGCGGGAAGCAATTAAAAAAAAGAATAGAGGGTATACAAAAAAAATATATGTATATTTTATATACATATATTGGATCAAAAGTTTATACACTATTTATATTGTTAAAAATGTTAACATTTTCAAATTAACTATTGCACAGTGCATAATAACCATTGATTATTTAAACTTACATAAAAAAAGTATGAAAACATGCTTCAGCTAGCAAAAATAAAAAAAAATGGCGGGATCATGTGAAAAATGTAATTAAGTGTGTTCAACTGTATTTCACTTTAATAAAAACCACTTGTCACTTTAAAGCCAAAATCTATGTAGACATCATTAACACGTTAGAATAATCAAAAGAAAAATTCAAAAAGTACTCAATTCAATTTCAAATACAAAAACGGACATACAAAATTTGACACTAATTAGAAACGATATGCAAGGGATACTTTGCTTAAACACGTAAAGTAATGACTTCTGCAATTAGAGGCGGCAAGTTTTAACTTGGGGTGGTGGTTTGGTCTCAAAAGACAATTTTTTTAGTGTATCTATTTTTAGTGTTCTGCACTTTCAAAGGAAAAATGGAAATATTATAATTTTTTAAACGTTTTGGTTTGTTTGTCTGTCTGTTCGTTAGCCTACATTGCGGTTGTGATAACTATTTCTTAGGAACTGTTGGTGTTAACGAATTAACTGCTATGCGGGATACAATACAATACAATACAAATATTCTTTATTGCACACAAATAAACAAATAGGACATAGAACATAGAACATAGAAGTAGTAATAGCGTACAATAAGGCGGCCTTATCGCTTAAAGCGATCTCTTCCAGGCAACCTTTGGATATTTGATTTGTATAAAGTAGTGGTAGGGGATATAGTATGAAGTATTTTTAAAGGTGTTAAATTGTTGACGAAAACTCCAGGATATTCAAATATCACATATTTATAATGCTTAATACTTAATATTTTCATTTCCTTGCTCTGGTAACAAGACAAAGCGTCATAGAGTTCCGCCACTCAGCACGCAATGCCTCAATTCGGCAGAAAGTGGGAAACGGAAATCTTAACAGAACGGAGTGTCTTAACACTAGGTTCTCAGGTTCCCTCTGGATACCCCGCTATGTACGGGATACAGCGTGAAGCTAATTAAAAATATATATTAATGAAATAAAATGAAAAGTTAATATTCACTCACTCAAAAACTTCTACCTTCTCCATTCAATTCTTCGATATCATGAATATTCACTATTCAGGAGAAATTATGAGTACAACGTGTATACTGGAGGCCATTGTGATTGAGTAAGGTAAACTGTAAACACGAGTGGTAGTGGGCTCGATGCTCTCTCGAGGGAATTGAACATATTTCAATTATCTTCATTTCTTCAGTCTGGTAAGACAAGACGCGGCCTTGACTTCCACCACACAATGTCTCGAATTCAGGCGGAATACGGAGAACAGAGTGTCTTGACACTAGGTTCTCTTGTGTGTTACACTGCATCCCGCATATAGCGGGGTAGGCAGAGGGAACCAGAGAACCTACACACTTACTTACACTTAGTTTCAATATTTCCATTGACAATGAAGTCTCCACACTTTCTGTTCGCAAGTCAACATTTACCAATAAGTATTTGCGTCCACACGCACACACCCACCTATGCGTGTGTTTGTGTGTCGTACACTGCACAAGAATGCAACGCGTTGTTGACACAGCCAACTTCGATATTCCTTTATTTATTACTATAAAAACCCTTTGACTCCATCATTATCTGTTTTCAACCCTAAATTTATATGCAAAAAGTATATTTTCCATTAAAAATATTAAATCTTATAACCTTTTGTTGCTAACTGTACTATTTTTTGAACATATTGATTTTCAACTTTATTTCTTTGCGTTAAGATTGATTTTTGTATAGAAAATGTCATGTTGTTAAGATGAAACCAGTGTTATAGTGTTAGGTATATTTAAATAAGGATTTATGCGTTGTGTCTGGCATTTTGGCGAGTTTCGTGGATAAAGAATCGTAGAGGATTAAAAACGTGAGATCTGCCTATAGATTTTGGACCCACAATGGAGACCAATGAGTTATCATGGCCTTGGTTCAGTCTAATTCATTACCTGGAACTTAGAAATGTTAATAATTTAAATATTATAGATATAGTGGGTTCGATTTCCACTCAGGTTATATTTAAATTATTGTTATTTTCTAGTACAATAAAGCGCGGCGTTGAGTTCCGTCATTCTATATGCAATATTTTGAATTCAGCAGGAATATGGATAACGGAGAAACACGAACTTACTTTTTTGTCACTACAACGAAGCTTCTTTCAAATTATTATGATTTGAAATTTAATGTAACGAAAATGCGTCACGATAAAGAAAAAAAACACATAAATATATTAAGACGGTGCGAGAATAAAATAAAAAAATTATTACAGTATTCATTTGTTCAAAACGAAAACATGATAACTGAATAATGCTTAACTACATATTATTTTACCTATCTACCTAACTTCACGCTTTATCCCTAGCGGGGTAGTCAGAGAGATTATTATTTGTATAGTTACTAAGATATTCTTTTTACATTATTTATTAAGATTTAGAGATCATGTTATATAGTTTAAATATACATAAGGTATTTTAATAAATTTTAGTACCATAATATAATATAACGCCTGTCGTGGCGCAGAGGCACAAGCGTGCGACTGAAAACGCGACATGTTGTGGGTTCGATTCCCACTCCAGGAAATGTAAAATTTAGTATTTTCATTTCTTGGGTTTGGTAACAAGGCAAAGCGCGGCGATGCCTCAATTTGGTGGAAAGTGTGGAACGGAAATGTTGAAAGAGAATAGAGTGTCTAAGCACTAGATTGTCTGGTTTCCTCTGCCTACCCCGCTATATGCGGGATACAGCGTGAAGTCAAAAAAAAATAATACTAATAACCTTACATCTATTTTATTACTCCTAATATTCTATATTCATTTCATTCTCTTGTAGTATACTTTTGTAACTTTTACTTCTGCAGTGTGTAAGTTGCACAAATACTTTTTTTCTTTTATTAGTAGTAGAGAACACTTAGAAGATAGCAGGTTCGTTGAAGTTATTATTGGACTTGGTTGGGTGAAAATAAGTTACATAAAAACACAACTTCCCGCTTTATCTTGCATAGCCAGGGCAGTCAGAGAAAATAGTGTGGAGACACTCCGATAGCCACTTTCCACCCAAATACAGTAACAAATAAGAAATTGATTTAATATTCTGATTTATAAGTTATATTACTGTAAAGTTTCATAGTTTTATTCATTTCACGCAAGAAGAAGTAGCCATTCATCCTTAGAAACATACGCATTATAATATGCACGGTTATCAATGAATCAACAATTAAGACACTCCGTTCTCATTATTTCCATCCAAATTTGAGACATTTCATATTGTGTGGCGGAACTCAACGCCGCGCTATATTACCAGAAAAAGCATAATAAATATATCCCAACACAAACACCATTAAAAATCCATAACAAAAGCAGATCGTGGCCAAGATAAGCATTAAAGTTTGAAACACCATTGATTCAAATCGTAAACGCAAACGAAATCGAAAGTAACATCTAAAACTATCGGCCAACTAAGAATACTTTCATTAAATCTTTCCCACCAACCTAACCTGTTCCGATGCCACTAAAAAAACATTTATTAATTTGGGACCCACACAAAAAACGATGATAGCCAAACGGGTAAAAAACCTAATGGCCACGAAAAAGAAAAAGGATTAGTTTAAAAAAAAAAAAATCTCCGAAGAAAGGGTTCGGCAGCTACAGGTGGCTAAATTTTGTGTTTTATTTTTTAAAAATGATGGGTTCACGGGTTATTGTGTAATGTTTATGTAACTGCATGTTGAGTAGTGTTTTTGATTTTTGTTTTAATAAGATGTTGTAAAAAAGTATAAAAATGGTAAAATAATGATATTTTTTTTTGTTAGATTGTAATATAAATAAAATATGTGGAAAAAAAAATTATCTATTTACCGTATTACAAAAAGCTTGCATTACGAAGTCACTGATATACAGGGATAACGCACAGGCGAAACTACTGGCCATAGAAGGTGAAATTTGACCTGATCTTTGGATAGTGTTGGGCACTATGAGAGATTTTTTTTTAATTTCTATGAAAATGACAAAAAACAATAAATAGTGTTTAGACACTATGTATTCTGTAACTACCTTGTTATGCAGAATAAACTGTGCAGATGCAAAAAAATATATACATACATACATAGATAGCTTCACGCTGTATCCCACATATAGCAGGGTAGGCAGAGAGAACCTAGTGTTAAAACACTCCGTTCCCCACTTTCCGCCGAATTGAGGTATTGCGTACTGAGTGGCGGAATTCAACGCCGTGCTTTACCTTGTAACCAAACCCAGGAAATGACAAATTCTATTTCCTGGAGGAATCGAACCCATAACCTGTCGCGTTTACAGTCGCACGCTTGTGCCTCTGCGCCACGACAGGCGTTAAAAATTATATATTTATTATAATTTTATTATTATGAAACACGCTGTATACAGAGGTTGACATATATTCGTAGTGTCAACGGGGTCCGGTCAAAAATTCTTTGTGATAGTCATTTATTTTAAATGCAGATATTTTATTGGGAAGACAGAAGAATAGGCTATAGAAAGCTGAACTTAATTGGTATCTCTTTTCGTCCTAGGTATTTTTTGTTGATTTAATTAAAAAAAAATTTGGTGATCTAAAGTGGGACATGTTTTTTTTAATTTATTACTTAATTATTTATGATTTGTTATTTATTATTGTTTATTTAAAAATATTGAGACAGTTGAACTGTGAAAACGAGAGTCTTGTAGGGTATTTGTAGCCGTTTCAAAGTATATTACTGTTACAATCTTCATACTACGTATATACGTATATTCATTGGTTAAGTTCTTTATAGGTATAAATATGATATTAGGGCATCATTTTTTCATTTCGTTAATGTTGAGTCTATACAAAAAAACAAATACCACTTTAAAAATTTAAATCAAATCAAAAATATTCCACTCATAAATAAAGTGTCGTACATAACTCTGAAGTGAAAATAGAATAAATAATTAATTATTATTTTGAACAAAAATGCATGTAAAGTGTATCAAAATTACATACAATACAATTGACAATAATATGTGATTGACTGACTAAATGACTATGTTGATCAGTCAGTCAGTTTTAAAAACGATATTAGTAATATTTCGATACGAAGTACATATGAGTAGGACTGAACGCCGCCGGCACACAGGTGCTTGTGTGCGACCGGATAAAGTTGTAACGTATGAAATGTCTTGATACTTAAATATGCTTGTAATTTTTTTACAGTAAATTGTTATGTACATATTAAGTATTTGCATGAATATTAAAATTCCGAACAATCTTTTTCTGAAAAGAAGAAAAAAGCAGCTTCCTGACTTATTATGTATAGCAGGATCTTCAGAGAGAACCATCATACATACATACATACATAACTTCACGCTGTATCCCGCATATAGCAGGGTAGGCAGAGGGAACCTGAGAACCAAGTGTTAAAACACTCCGTTCCCCACTTTCCACCGAATTTAGGCATTGCGTGCTGAGTGGCGGAACTCAACGCCGCGTTTTGCCTTGTTACCAAACCCAGAAAATGAAAAATTCCATTTCCTGGAGTGGGAATGAGAAATAAGATACTTTATTCGTCGCTTTCGACCCGCTTTGTCTTACCAAAGCGAGGATATGAAAGTAATGTAATTATACTCATTTCCCGAGTAGGAATCGAATCTACAACCACTGAATTTTCAATCAGATGTTGCCCCACTGTCATGATACATATATTATCTTTTATAATAACGTTTGCCTAATCAAAAAGTTACCTCATTTTTTTCAATCACATTTTTTTTTCACTTGTAAAAAGTACACGATAATGATTTGAAGTCAAAATACGTTAAGATTTTGTGATAACATTGTAGTAAGATTCGATGTCTCAGAACTCCAGAGGACCGGCCGGTTGCCGGTCGCCGGTCGGCCCGCGGCGCGAACAGGTGCTTTTCTCGTTACCGGATGCTGGGATAAGAAATGTTACATCTTGATACTTTAACTTGATGATTACATAACGTATATACATTTTTTTAACAGTATGTTAATTTTTTATAGCTTCCCATCTTCACGCAATATGCCAAAATTACAGATCCTGTAGGCATACGGTAATTGCATGTTTTATTTGCTAAGCTATAAACAAATAATAGTATTAAAAAAAAACCTTTTTGTGAATGTGTGATGTGCTTTTCAAGGACCATTTTTAAGGCTATTATTATTTCTTTTTTGTTGCTAGATTTTTTAAAAGATTATATTTTATTTTTTTTATTTTATTTAAATTTATTGCATTTGTTAAAAAAATTAAAAATTTAATGAAATAGTCGTATACACTATCGTTAATTTACGTACTTACAAAAAAAAAAAAAAATATTAGAACAGTTCAAACCGTTTAAGTCGCGATACAAATTACACCTGGATACGATCGGAGGGGTTAATAAAGAACGTCAGGGGCTGTTTTTGTATCGCTATGTACCAGTATAAATCCCATTATAATATTTTGATTACTACCAAACTATGACTATTTTTGTTTGTTTTTTTCTAAAATAAGAAAACACTGCGGTTTGTCTCTGGTAAGATAAACTGCGGTGTTAAGTTCCGCCATCAAATATATAATGTCTCGAATTCAGGTGATATGGAGAAAAAGTGTTTTGACACTAGATTCTTTCTGATTATACTTCTATGTGAGAAAAAGCGTAAAGCTATTTAGTTGCCTAAAATATAAAACTAAATAAAGTACATACATACATACATAGCTTCACGCTGTATCCCGTATATAGCAGGGAAGGCAGAGGGAACCTAGTGTTAAGACACTCCGTTCCCCATTTTACACCAAATTGAGGCATTACGTACTGAGTGGCGGAATTCAACCCCGTGCGTTGCCTTGTTACCATACCCAGGAAATGAAAAATTCCATTTCCTGGAGTGGGCATCAACCCACAACCTGTCGCATTTACAGTCGTACGCTTGTGCCTCTGCGCCACGACAGGCGTTACTAAATAAAGTAATATATTTATTATGTTATTTCCACACAACGCTTGGCGTTATGTACTGTCGCTAGTTGGGTGGAAAATGAAGAACGGAGTGTTTTAATTCTAGATTTTCATTGCCATGCCAGAGATGCTATGATAAAGCCAAATAAAACACCTGAAATATAGGGTACAAAGTTCAATGCGATTCTTATAGGAAATTATAATGTTCTTATGGGCTTATATCATGTTCAGGACAATATTAATAAAAAGGTCTCTCTCTTTTTTTTTACGAAAAACGGAAATTCTCTATAAAAATAAAAGGAAAAATTTAAACGCTTGTCTATTTTCTTCTACAACAATAAAAAAGCTCGTTTATAGTAATAAACATTACAAGTATAGATATTAAATTCTTTTTTTGCGGCCTCTTGTATTGCCTAGTAGGTTAGGCACAAGGTGTTTAGCACAGTGTTTAGACACAAGGTTTTTTACCTTGTGTCTAAACACTCTGTTCTTCGCTTTCCACCCGAACTTGAAATATTGCGTATTAAGTGACGAAAGTAAACGCCGCGCTTTGTCTTACCAAAGTAGAGAAACAAAATTAATTTAAATATAATATTTCCTCCGAGTGAAATTCGAACTTACAACCGTGTTCACAGTCAAGCACAATACTACTGCGCCATGAGGGACTCCAGCTTAATAATTATTTATTTAAGCTTCCATATGATAATCGAATCCAGAAACATCACCTAACACAGTAAAGCCAATGAATGTCAAAACCCTACCACAATAGACTCATTATTTCTTAACTGCATCTGACAAGGAGGATCAGTTTTTGTCACAAAATAAACTTTTTGTGAATAAAATATACTTTTATCGTAATTTTTTGCGAAGTTCTCGAGTCCGTTAGTTCTCGGGCTATTAGTTGACAAAAAGAGGAAGCGTGACGTCACGGGCGAGCGGCGCGGGCGCATTCGATATGCCTGCTTTTATATTCGAATTAAAACAGTTTAACAGGTACCTATTTTGTGATGTTGCAAGAATTGTTTTTTTTTTATAGTACATTTTTATTATATTATACTTATAGAAGGGTAAGTAGAGATAACTTAGTGTTAAGACACTCTGTTTTCTATCTTTATTGATTGGCGGAATATAACGTCGCTATTAGACAAAGCTCTAGTTAGCTAAAGCGGGTAAAAAGAGAAGTATATTTTCCCCAGATCGAACCCACTACCATCGGGCTTATAGTCAAGTGTTGTCCGAGTGCTCTACGATGGACTATTTGATTATAAATAATAAAAAAATATAGATAAAACGCAAAATTTTACTCTTAATAAAGTACTATGTAGCTTATATTATGTTTTATCTTTTTAAAATTTAATCTGTTAACTTATTTTTTTAATATTTTGAATGTAGAATAAAATATTTGTATACAAATAAAATAAATAAAAATAAAATAGTTGTAGCTCGCGCCATCTTTTCTTGTTGAAAGTCATCCTGGTGCACTCGTATAAAGGCCTACCAACTAGCGACTTTATTTGATCAGTCCAGCGCATTGGGGTTTTCCCGGCTGGTCTAGTGCCTTCTACCCTGCCCTGGACAACAAAACGTTCCATGGAGTCATTATTTTGTCTCGAAATATGACCAAACACACGCCTTTATTAGGTATATTTATTATATTTTATTGGATTTACATACAAACATACAAAAAGTTAATATTTAAGACAGATTTCGTTAATTTTAAATTCGCTATTTTAGCCGGATTAAACTGGTATAATCCAGATTATCTGAATCAATTACTACTCCGTGGTTATAGGTACTCATTAGGTTTATCTTTGACTAGGTTTTATGGACTAGTGTATAGTGTTCGAAACATTGTATTTTGAAAAATGTATTTCCGAATACAACATTTTTTTTAGTTTAAGGTTTTTCTCGCATAGCAGGGTAGTTAGAAAGGACCCAGAGCTAAAGCAGTCTAGTTTCTAGTTTTACGTGAAATTAAACATTTCTTGTTGAGTGGCGGAACTCAACGCTGGGCTTTGTTTGGTGAACCAAGAGCGGAGAAATGAATGTAATTTAAATATGATCATTCCACTGAGTAGTGGAATGTGAGTGTTGCTGTATCATTGCACATATCCTCAATTTGTTTCACGCTGTATCCCGCATATAGCGGGATAGGCAGAAGCTACCTGAGAACCAAGAGTTGAGACACTCCGTTCCACACTTTCCGCCGAATTGTATTGCGTGCTGAGTGGTGGAATATATATACTATATAATAATATTTTAATTACAACAATAGATTAACATAATAATAAGCTTTTAAAAAAAAAGTTTAACTAACGAACGCCGACGAGAATGAAAAACATAGGTAGGTACATTTGATGGAGTGTAGTTTATCTTACAACTGGGAAAACACGCTGAAAAAATATCGTGTGCCAAGGAAATTATTCGTAAATGAAAAAACAGCAGCCTTCCGTACACACTTAGGGTTGGTTTTGTTAAAATTATTATATTTATTTTATTCATAACCACCATGGCATAGTGGAATAGATTCACTAGTCTATAAGCGCTTGGTTGTGGGTTATATTCCCAGTCGGGGAAACACAACATCTTGTGCCTTAACACTAAGTTCTCTCTGACTACATGTACCCTCTGTTATATGTGAAAGAAGTGCAAAGTTAATCTACACATACTGTAAATTTTGTGGCAAATTTCGTTTGGCTTTCGAGAATACAATATCGATGTGGAAGGTCACTTAGAAAGCTTGAGGGGCAAGTCCTCATGTATTCCGGAGCCCTTGTAAGCATAGGTTGGCTGCGGACGAGGTGAAAGAAGTATGCATGGACCGTAGCGTTTGTTGATTCCTTCTCTCTGACTACTGACGTTAAAAATAAAGCATGAAGCTAAGAAAAACATTACATTATATCTCACTAGGTAACAGTGGAGGATTTATTCATTTTCAAGGTATTGGCTATTATGTCATCATTTTTTTTTTGATGTCCCTAACCGCAACAGTTTTCAATTCCTAAAACATATATTTATATATATAGGTACAATAATTTCCTATTTACTGTAATTTAATTTATTTTTGACTCAAAAATGTTGGCAGGTGTCAAGCAATGGATGGAGAGAAGCAAACTAGCTGTTTTAAAAGATTGTTAAACCGTCCCCAAAAATCTGCTGCCCAAGGCTAAAGCCTACTCATCCTGCTGTTAAATCTGCCACTGTAAAATACTTTATGGAAAGTCTCTGTTTAATTAATACCAAGAACATTTCTTTTTTAATATTTTAAATTGTTAATCACACACTTAGGATGTATTTCCTAAATTTTTGCTACGAAAGTTTCTATTGAACGTCGTTCATTCCAACCCTACACGATCTGTCTAAACGTTGGTCTGCGTAGAGACGACACGCTAACGCTAAACGAGAGTTAGCAGTTTACTTTCATTTACGATATAAATGAATTAGCTAGAATATTGTACAAATGTTAGGTTTTTGTGGTTAAAAAAACATGTGTTTTTTAACAGGCCTTGGAGTAATAAAGCAATCACATATAGAGCAACACCAGAATTCCTTGATTCTTGTCGGTATAAGTATTAAAAGCTTCAATCGTTTCAGTTTTTTCACATTTTTATTCATAATAAACTTTTGCAAGCACTTATGAATCATCAAATTAAAATAAATTACGCACTTATTTCTAACGCCGCCAAAAACTTTAATATTTCCTTTGTTTAACTGATTTAAAAAAATCTCAATTCCACTGTATTTTTGTGTTTTACCGTATAACTTTTTACTGTATACTTGGGAATAATCCAGACAGTTTATTTACCATATTTAATGAATATTTAAGAACTTAATAAAAAAATAATTATCAATGACCAATTAATTCTTAAAATAATAATTAAATATACATTACTATCTGTATCGCTATACTTCGTTTGCATGGACTATAAAATCTAAAATCACGTTTTGTCTATTTTCATAGCAATTTCGAGACATTCTCTCTAAGTGTTTCCCTATACTTCCTAAGAACCCTACATGCCAAATTTCAACCTTCTATGGCCAGTAGTTTCGCCTGTACGTTTTCTGTTAGTCAATTAGTAACGCAAACGTTTTATATAAATAGATAATTGCTGTAATTGAATAATTATAACTGGTTATTTATTTTAAGAGTTCATTGTTCATTTTTCTTGCATTTTATACCTATCAGATATATTTTTCCTGCAAAAGTACGACATTTTCTCATGGAAGGTCAATGTATAATGTATTATACATACGCAACACATTCATTTGAGGCAGTGTCCAGGTCCATGACGTAGCGGATAAGCTCCAAGAGCGTTGCTTGAGATGGTTCGGCTACGTTGCACGCCGACCTGAACACTATGTCGGAAGAATATGCCTTGATATATCTGTCCTTGGAGTTAGACCCCCCCGGACGCCCAAGGAAGCGATGGATAGATGTCGTGAAACAAGACATGAAAGACAATGTACTGACAATGAATGATGTTAAAGACCGTGAAAAGTGGAGGAGTCTAAACAGGAAGGCAACCCTGGCTACGCGCCGGGATAAATGCCAAGTAGAAGAAGAATAAGCTTACCAAATTAATATTTAAAATTAGAATTCTACAATCTGATTACATAGGTACAAGATTGGATTCCATAGTATCTTCTCGCCTAACACATAGTATCTTCCTAACCGAGTGACCTCAGAAACAATTCAAAGAATATTGATAGATACCAACAAGAAACCTTTTTAGAAGCTTTACGTCTTTTGCCGCATAGCAGTGTAGCATATTTAGTGACAAGACACTTCGCCCTCTGTGACCGAAATCAACGTCCTTTGTCGTATAATAATTTACTTACTTAGCTTCACGCTGTATCCCGCATATAACAGGGTAGGCAGAGGGAATCTAGTGTTAAGCCACTCCGTTCCCCACTTTCCGCCGAATTGAGGCATTGCGTGTTGAGTGGCGGAACTCAACGCTGCGCTTTGCCTTGTTACCAAATACTAAATTTTACATTTCCTGGAATGGGAATTAAAATACTAAACTTTTAAAGTTCCTGTCGTATGAATCGAACCCACAACCTGTCGCGTTTACAGTCGCACGTTTGTGCCTCTACACGACAATCGTCGTTAATAACGATAACGATATAAACCATAATCATGTCCCCCGAGTGGGAATCGAACCCACCTTAGCCGTACCGTAGCCTTAGAAGGCTTTAACTTACTCATAACTTTTGAAAAACCAAAAAATTCCGTAATTCTAACTAAAATATTTAATATTAAAATATTTTTTCTACAAGTTTGTCCATCACAACACGTTACGTATCAAAAGGGAGGCGACCCCCCTTCATCCCTCTATGCGCACACGCGGTTATTATTCTTCGCTTAGCGAGCTCAATATTTTGAAAGGCCCTAAAACAACATTGGGGTAGATTTTTAGCGATGTTTTTGCGACGTTCATTTCGTTCATGTCTCTATTATCTTTGTAATCTCCTGAAGCTATATGAAATGAAATGTTATTGGTAAAAATGTAATTAAATATTTTATTGTTTATATATGAGTAAGTACTTGAGTTATTTAAATGCTAGGTTTTTATACTGATTTCAAAAAAAGGAAGTTCTCTGTTTGAGTGTTTTTTTATGTGTTTAGTATAACTTTTTATTGAGTGAACTTATTTTGATAATTATTTTTTTAGATGATAGCTAATATTTTTGATATGGCACCGTTAACAAAGTTAAAATCTGACGAGTAGTTTTTGAGTTATTCATCACAATTTAATATGTAAATACAAAAACATCATATATGAAGTCGATTTTTTTTGTCATAATCTGTAGAGTTATAGAGAATGCATGTCATACCAAAATCTGAGTTTCTTACATACGAGGTGTGTTCAAAAAGTAAGGTGACTTTTCAAATTTGGCGGGCAACGTACTTTCCATTATCGATTTTTTTATTTTGTTATGTTGGTACACTCTTCCCGAACATCTGTACCAAGTTTCAAGTGTATAGCATTTTTTGTTTGGTTGGGAGAGGCGTAAAGGTTATAAGTGTTTTGCGTGCTCGGCGATTTCTTGCTATCGAAAAATATGGATTGCAAATCCAATCAAATTTTGTGTAAAAAATAAAATAAAAGTGCTCCGTAACATCTAAATGTTGACAGTGGCATACGGTGAAACTGTTCTGAGTAAAAAAATGTTTACAAGGGTGGCCAAACTCTTCCAAGATGGCCGGGAAGATGCCAATGATGAGCTCTCGTCTGACGCCCGCCACGTCAAACAACCGATGAAAACGTTCACAGTGAAGAAAATTGTTCTGGAAAATCGTCGAATCACTATCAGAGAAGGCTGAGGATGTTGGTATATCGCTTGGCTCGTGCCATGAAATTTTTCTAATGTTTTGGGCATGAGACGTGTGTCAGCGAAGTTTCCATCCCTCGAAATTATCATTCACTTTACAGAGAGATTTCACAAACAACACCAATCATGCCTCAGCCAATTATATTCACCGGATTTGGTCCATGCATTCTTCATCTCCAAAACTCAAAGATATTCAAGCAAAGAGATGGTGACTGGGTAAATTATTGAAGAGATAAAGACTGCATCAAGTTGGAAGAGCTCAAGGCTATACCGAAAAAAGTGCTTATGAGAAGTGCTTTGACGATTGGAAAAACCGTTGGCATAAGTGTATTGTATCTGAGGGGGATTACTTTGAAGGGGACAACATAAATATTGATAAATAAATAAATATTTTTTCTTAAAATACAAAATACCTTACTTGAACACACCTCGTGCTACAAGATAGATACATATATACATAGCTTCACGCTGTATCCCGCATATAGTGGCAGATCGAACGTAGTGTTAAGACACTCCGTTCCGTTGTTAATAGTATCTATACAGTATTATTATTTTTTAGATATCTTCACGATTTTCCATGCCTTATATAAGGTACCTAAGAACGTAGTTCTAGTCTCTAGTAGTTCTCCACTCCCCATTCGAAAATCGAGACATTATTAAGTGGTGAATATTCGTATGTATATCCGAATAAGATTGATTCCGTTAACAATGACAGTGGCCACAAAAGTGGGCGACAGAAAGGTAAAAAGTGGAACAAGGAAAGAGCGTGCGTGACACCTTCGCGCGGTGAATCGGTCGCGGTCATGTCAAATCGATTATTGCCGGGAAGCTACCTGGTATTTTGGAGCAAAGTAATGGCAAAATATGATTTTATAATAATTTTTGATTGTCGTGCATCAATATTACCACGCTTTATCCAAAAAAGGGGGCAGACAGGGAAAGAAATTCTTGTGTTAAGAGGTGACGAGTTGTCCATACAACCTCGGTTCCCGCAATCATTTGCCTAACTTTTTAAAGTACAAGTGCGAGACTCAGGAAACTCGAAACATCAGGAAAATGTTGAGTTCAAGCTAAAAGAAGTTTGCGAAATTGCAAAAAACAAAGTCAAGAAAGTTGTGAGAGGAAAAAGGTCACCGGGAGAATATTGAGCATAAAACATTAAACACCTAAAAAAAAGGTCATCGTCAAAATTCAATATTGAAATTACTAAATACCTTCATATCCTACACCGGTTTCCCGAAATATACCGGCTTCCTTAAAAATTACCGGCTTCCCTAAATATATGTACTGACTTCCCTAAATATATACTGGCTTCTCTAAATTTACCGGCTTGCCTAACTAAAATTTTCACCCTTCGCCACTATAAAACACTCTGTTCTGCATCTTCTAACTGAAATCGAGGCGTGTAGAATGGAGAAACACAACACCGCGAGTTGTCTAGTTTCTAGCATGAAGCTGTTGCTTTTCTTCTTTTTCTTATTTTTTTTTAAAAAGATGTTTCAAACCAATTATTTAATAAACCATAAATTGTTTCACAATTGTAGTCGTTATCGATAATTTTATATGGAATCACCAAATTGGGTAAAAGTTATCGTCAGTCCGTCAAATTAGATTTAATATAAGGTTTTCCTAGAAACGTGCGGTGTTAAAGCTAATTAATGCTCGTGCTGTATTTTTGTAACGGCTTCTAGAGAAATATTAGAGAGATGACTAGCAGAGAATAAAAGATATGTAGTAGGAAAACTTAAGGTTGTTATACTCTGTTCGTCGCCCGAATTTGAGACATTGCGTGTTACTTGCTATTACGTTCTATGCATTTTTTAGGTAATGTTTTTTTTAGCTTCACGCTATATCCCGCATATAGCAGAGTAGGCAGCGGCAACCTGAGAACTTAGTGTTAAGACACTCCGTTCACTTTCAACAATTCCGTTCCCCACTTTCCGCCGAATTGAGACATAACACAGGAAATGATGGCGTGTAATTTCATTTAATAAAACTATTTTAATCGGATTATTAATATTTTGGCATTCGAAGATACATTTGTAAGCGAAGATGCATTTTACAGTAGTCTTACTTTGCAATAGTACATCATTGCAAAAACTTATATTAGTAATATTAACTAAGGTTTTTTCTAGTTAGGTTACTGTATAACTGACACCTTTCAATTTATTTATAAGAGGTCATACGTTGAAATCCAAAAAGACAGCTATAAGGAAGCTGCGTCCATCTTTACTTTCATATCGTAATATTGTAAAAATAAAACTTAGTCTAATTGAACGTTTATTATTCAATCATGCAAAAAGAAATATAAAATTTTAAAAGGAGAAATATATACAGATATCACATGTTGATTGGTGTAATTAAACGCCGCTTAATATCTTAACTTCTTCAAGCTATATCACACACATAGCAGAATAGGCAGATGGAACCTGAGTGTTAAAAGACACTGCGTTCTCTTTCTAACATTTCCGTTCCCCACTTTACGCCGAATTGAGGTATTGCGTGCTGAGTGGCGGAACTCAACGCCGAGCTTTGTCTTGTTATCAGAGCTTTATATATATTACACGTAATGTCCCAAATTTTAGGGGATAGTTAAAAACAAAATATCTTAACTTGCTTCTCTATCTACCTTGCTATGAGAAGAAAAACAGAAATTTGAAGTATACATCCAAAAAAGTAACAAAAAATCATCATTTTCTAATAGTTGTTTGTATCTCATCAAACAAATTAGTAAAAGTGCTGGCGAATGTATGAAGCAATTACGCAGGTAACAGTGATTGAAAGCACTTAACATCTGTGCCGGCTTCTGTCCGACAGCGCGTGACCGTATTGAGGTGATAGTACACTGAGAGACAGACTATATGAACGATATGAAGTATAAAAATTTCTTCTTAACTTCACGCTGTATCCCGCATATAGCAGGGTAGGCAGAGGGAACCAGAGAACCTAGTGTTAGGACACTTCATTCTCTTCCAACAATTTCGTTCCCCACTTTCCGCCGAATTGAGGCATTAAAATTTGATCACTAATAACTAAAATAAATTATAACAAGTAACTTAAATACAATAATACAATTAAAACTTAAATTAATAATAAATGCACATTTAATTTTGATATGCTTAGTGCATGGATTGTAATCATGTTTTACAAGAGAGTACCGCTTTTAAAGTTTTTCATTTACATTGTTTATAGTTTCACACTTTTTCCTGAATAGGAGGGTAGTTGGAGAGAACCATTTGTACCCCACAAATAATTTATTTATTTATTTACTATAGGAAAACATACGGCTTTATATATACAAAAATAAATCTTAAAATTAAACAACAAAAACATCGCCAATAAAGTTTTCACTACAATTTTAAAACAATTTGTGAACTCAATAATATTCAAATAAAATTTAAATTCAAAAACAATTAATATAAATATACTTATATATACACACTCATATACTTAAAAACATACATATATACATAAACATATATACAATTAGAAATAATAACATCAATGATTATAATTAATTTGTTGTCATTTCTCCACTCTACTAAGTCAACTCTATTTCTGGCGGACGATAGAGAACGGAGTGTCTTGACTCTTGATTGACACACACTGCTATGTGGGTGTATAATTATAAAAAACTGCCACTTGTGCTATTAATTGATTATGAAAAAAAATACTTGAAATGAAAGATAAAAAGATAAGGTATCACTACATCACTTTTATAGCTATATATATTATCGCTGCGACATGTCAGAAGCCTTATAAAACATTATAAGTAAAAGTATGCGATGTGAGACGTGATCGAGGCGTCAAGTACGAGCTACCAAATTTACTCTAATCGATTCTTGACATCTACAATCGATTTTAATCGATTATGGTCTTCGTGAGCCCTTTATAGATATCGATCTTTCATGCAATAACTCCATATAAATGAATATATTTGTTAATTGGAATCATAGTATATTTAGAAACCTATTTGTCAATAATACATTCGAATATTGTGAAATAATCGAGTGAACAGAATGATATCTATATTGTATCTATATATTTTTTTTTTTTCTTTTTTTATGGATAACTGATGGCAAACGAGCAGAAGGACCACCTGATGGTAAGTGGTTACCTTCGCCCATGAACATCTACAACACCAGAGGCGTTGTAGATGCGTTGCCAGCCTAGAGGATACAGATGGAAGGGGAGGACAATGTAGAAGTCCGCTATCGGAACCACTACATTTTGGGGAAAGGATGGGTGGGATAGGGGAAAACCTGGCTTACATGCCATCGAACCGGAACACATCATAAGATATTTGGCGGTTCGTCTTTGACATGATAGTGGTCGCGAGCCAGACGGAGGACGAAACTCCTACCACCAAACATACAATACATATTAATATGTGAAGCAAAAACTTTGGATCTTTTTTTAACGAAATTACGCAGACAGAGGAGCATGAAACTTGGTCCACGCATAGTTTTGACGCTGCGCTGCAGTTTCCAACTTTAGCAGTTGTCAACGTATCTTCTATTACCGTATAATAAGCCCTATTTGTTCCTAATAAACTTTATTTTTATTTTATTTTAAAGAAATAAAAGGAACAATACATATATTTTAAGATTAAGATTAAAATTTTATAATAAACAGGAATGCTTTAGTTCTTATGTATTAAATAGGTTAATAAATTAAAATTATGCTACTTTTGTCTACAGATGTCTACAGATTATATATTTTGAAAAAAAAAAAAATAGTCTGTGCAAATAAAAATAAATAAATAAATAAATAAAATATTTATATAGCGAAGGATTGCAGAATGGTAGTATCTTTTTAAAATAATATATAAAAATATATAAAATTAATAAAATAAACGTTACGCACACTACCATGGTTAGACATCCATGCTTATATAAAGTGACATACGTTGCTAGAAGGCGTTATTAACGCGTCAATGGGGACACTAGTAAAAAAATATTTTTCTCTTTACAATGTCGCACTTTTTCTAAGCAGATAGAGATTAGTGTCAAGGCACTCCATCCGTTTCCCATTACAATTAAAATCCTTTGGGTATTGATAATTGAAACTCAACACTTTGTATTGTTTTAAAAGGGAAATTAAACTAATTAATAACCGTTCCTATCTAAAGTCCTAGAGCGTATTGTCCATCAACAGCTTTCATCTTTTTTAAATATTAATAAAATCCTGTCTCCTTTCCAGTCTGGATTCCGTCCTGGGCATAGTACTGTTACAGCATTAAATAAAGTTACTGACGACATCCGGTTTGGTATCGATAATCAGCAAGTTACCATTCTTGCCCTACTGGATTTCTCGAATGCTTTTAACACTGTTGATTTTGACATCCTCTTGGCAATTCTAAAATCAATTAACGTGTCCTCTGAGGCTATTGAATGGTTTTCCTCCTACTTACATGGACGAGTGCAAAGTATTCGAATAACCGACAAATGTTCATCTGCATGCCATCTTAATGCTGGCGTGCCTCAGGGCGGGGTACTCTCTCCTTTACTCTTTTCCATCTTTATCAATTCTCTTACTAAGCTCCTCTCCCTTCCCTTCCATTTATACGCTGACGATTTACAGATTTATATGGCCACAGACGTTAATGACATTGCGAAGGCTATTAATTTAGTTAATTCTAATCTGCATACAATTAGCACCTGGAGCAAGTCATTCGGTCTGGCGGTAAATCCTAAGAAATCGCAAGTGTGTATCCTTGGCAGTCCTAAACAATTATCCAAATTAAATTTTCCTTCTCTTCCCTCTATAATCTTTGATAACTGTATAGTAACACCGAGTGTAGTAACACCGTTAAAAATCTAGGTATCAAGGTGGACAGCACCCTATCCTGGGTTCCTCACATCTCCGAGCTAAGCCGCAAGATGTATTACACTATAGGTAGGCTAAAAAGATGGAAGAATCTTTTACCCACTAAAACCAAAATTACATTGGCGCAGTCACTCTTGCTGCCTGTATTAGATTATGCTGACACCTGTTACCTGGATTTATCACAACAATTGCTCAACACTCTAGAACGCCTGCAAAACCTGGTTATCAGATTCATTTTTGGACTGAAGAAATTCGATCACATCAGTCAGCATCGGGTTAGGCTGCAGTGGCTTTCTATAAAAGACCGTAGAAATCTCCATACTCTCACTCTCCTCTACTCTATTCTCTCCTATCCTGATGCTCCAACCTATCTTTAGGAACACTTTACCTTCCTAGGCACCAATTCCCGTCTTCCGCTTAGTCTGCGCTCAAGAAGTGACAACATACTTGAGATACCACTGTGCCGTACACAATGCTACACAAAATCTTTTACTATCCATGCAGTGAAGTTATGGAATGCACTACCACGTAGTATAAGACAATCCGAATCTATAAACATATTTAAATACAGAGTCAAGAAACACTATCTCCACATGTAGTATATTTATTATAGAAATATATATATGTATGTATATATTTATGTATATTTGTATGTATATATTATATGTATGTATTCATTCATGTATATTTACTATTATATTGGAATATATGTATGTAAGTAGGACTAACAGTATGTTAGGTTGATTTATTTATTTAGTTATATCCGTTATATTTTTTGCACCGCATTGTGCCCGCTTTTATCTGTAGATCCTTTCAGTTAGGTTGCCTGGAAGAGATCACTTTTGGTGATAAGGCCGCCTTTGTGCATTTGTTGTATTATTTAAGATTTTTTCTTTATGTATAATTTCAAGTGTGCAATAAAGTTTTTTTATCTATCTATCTATCTATCTAATTTTATTGCAATTGTTTCCCGTATTGTATACGGGAAACTAAGCTAATGTTGTTTCCTAAAAGTTTTCATACGAGATGCAATTCTCATCGAGTCAAGAAAGAAGAAAAAGCGAGAAACTCAGTAGCTGTTATTTTTAAATTGTAATTTTACAAACGGTTAATATACGTAAATGAATAAAAAAGGTCGCTTCAGATGAGAGAACCTAATGTCAAGACACTCCGTTCGCCTCTTACTGGCCAAATTCGATACATTCATGCTTCATGCAGTCTTGCCAAAGCGGAAAATGAAAATAATTTAAATATTTTATTCCGCCACTCAGCACGCAATGCCTCAATTTGGCTTAAAGTGGGGAACGGATATGAAAGAGAACGGAGTATCTTAACACTAGGTACTCAGACTCCCTCTGCCTACCCTGCTACATACAGCGTGAAGCTAAAAAATAAGCAATTCCCTGAATGGGAATCGAACCCAAGGCCATTCATGTATACAGTCTCAAATAAATAGATACATGTAAACTGTTATCTCACATTGACCATTTCGTAGACGTAATGACCATAACCGCAGATTTTAGCAAAGGATTGGAATGTCAGAGAATATAACATTTTTGACGAACGGTTTTTCAACGGTGCTCTGCGGTTGATTGAGTCATTTAGTATAAAGGCGAAATTTTGTCGTAGTATACCAAAACCTATGGTTTGAAAAAGTTTTTTTTTCTTTAGTTTCACGCTGTATCCCGCATATAGCAGGGTAGGCAGAGGGAACTTGGCAGCCTAGTGTTAAGACACTCCGTTCCCCACTTTCCGCCGAATTGAGGCATTGCGTGTTGAGTGACGGAACTCAACGCCGCGCCTTGCCTTATTCCAAACCTAGGAAACGAAAAATTCTATTTCCTAGAGTGGGAATCGAACCTACAACCTGTTACGTTTACAGTCACACGCTTGTGCCTCTGTGCCATGACAGGCGTTGAAAAAGAATGGTAAAAAAAAAACAGTAGGGTAAAGGTGCCAGTCCTAATCATGATTTGACGTATGTAAATATCAATCAATGTATATATGATGTCCTTCGTGGCATAGTGGGTTCGATTTTCAATTAGGGGAATGGTTATATAAATTATTTATGTTTTTTCGCCCTGGTGAGATAAAGCACGTCGTTGAGATGCGTCACTTAATACGCAATGTCTCGAATTCATTTAAAAAATCGATTTCAAATTTGTCGAAATTCATTTAAAAGGAAACAATGATTTCTGACCACGTGTATATTGTTTTTGTTTAAATAAAAAAAAACATAATTTATTTTATATCTAAGCAAAAAGTAAATAAATTATTAGTGTATACACAAAAAAAAATCGCCAACATTCTTTGGCGTAAGGTGATTTTTTTTGTCATACTATAGTTTTTGTTGTAACGACATGGCCAAGGCACATACTTGGACTAAGATGACCATATTGTAAAATTAGGGTTAAAGCTAATGATAGTTAAGACTTAGGGTGTCTAGTGTACGAATCTAGTGTACGAATTCTACCGGCCATGGGAACGATCCCGTGGTCTCGGCTTTTGGCGATCGAGAAGAGAGGTTTATTGGCTATAAGGACGCCCATCTGCCGCTACGGAGTCTTACATAATCCAAGTTGTAGTCCTCAACCGAGCGGGTGAATATAAAAAAAGGATGTGTTGAGTTACAAGCTTGGCTCTAGGTGAGATTTGGAAACCTTTCGACACTACAATAAGTTTTTGTCTTGGCAATATTTAACATTAAAAATGTTTTTGAATTTATGTTATCTATATTGTACAAGTTGATATACCAAGGTTTCTTCTTCCGCCTTCGTTCTTCGTCATCAGACAAGCTCGATGTTACCATATTGTCAACTGATCAACGTATAATTACCAAGTTTAATGAAAAGTATTTAAAGTGGGTGAAATAAAGCTTCTTGTAATTTACTAAGTGTATCCCGCGACTTCGTTTGCGTGAACTATAAAACCTACATCCTGTTTTTTCGTTTTCGTAAGAATTCCTAAAAATCCTGTCTTTATTAGCTCCCCTACGCTTCCCAAGGAGATACCGACAAAGTCCTACATGCCAAATTTTACCTTTCTATGGCCAGTAAGTCCGCCTGTACGTTGTCTGTCAATCACTCACATAAAACATATATATATAGCTTACAGAGCTTGTTACCTAACCCTAATGGTCGAGCTGTGACAACGTAAAAACGTGTTAAAACGGGGAAAAACATGTTGTTTTTTTTTTAAGAAAGGCAATATGTTAAAGAAACACATTATACAGCCATTATTATATTTACTATACATAAGAAGTATTTAAGGTAAGGTGAAAGTCTGATTGATCCATATAAAACATATATTATCATGTCATTGATAAAGTAGATCAGCCTTTAATGAATGCTGACGCCTCTAATAATGCAGTCTCATGTTTAGAAACAAAAACCAGGTATGAGATAGAAAGCTAATTTAAGCTTTAAGCTGTTATAATGAGACTAACTTTTATATTTGATTGGGATGTATTTAGCTGATATAAGTACCGGTTCAAATCATTTTTAGGGTAAAATTTATATTTTTACTGCAAATACGATTGGTATTGGGTTCGATTCTTACTCAAGAGAGATATTTAAATTATTTTCATTTTTTCGTTCTGATAAGATAAGCGGCACTGAGCTTCACCACTCGATTTCGGGCTGAAAGTGAGGACGGTAAATGAAAATAAAAAAAATAAAATAGGTGATAAAAAAATATGATAATGATGTTTTTGTAAAGGTAGGGATTTCTACCTTAATATATAAGTATATAACGCCTGTCGTGGCGCAGAGGCACAAGCGTGCGACTGTAAATGCGACAGGTTGTGGGTTCGATCCCTACTCCAGGAAATGTAAAATCTAGTATTTTCATTTCTTGGGTTCGGTAACAAGGCAAAGCGCGGCGTTGAGTTCCGCCAATCAACACGCAATGCCTCAATTCGGCGGAAAGTGGGGAAAGGAATGGTTGAAAGAGAATGAAATGTCTTAACACTAGGTTCTCTGGTTCCCTTTGTCTACCCTGCTATATGCGGGATACAGCGTGAAGTTAAATATATATATATATATATATATATATATATATATATATAAGTAATATTAGAGAACAGTTGGCAATCCAAGAATTATTTTGAAAGCTTGCATTCTACAGCTAAATTCCTGTTATCTTATTTCTGCAATATTTACATTGGGAGTTCAGTATCTATAAAAAAATGATTTTGCCGAAAATTTCTAGGCCTGGAAATGGATTTTTTTTTTTAATTTCTATACTTATAAGAATATGTTTATTAGACCAGTAGTAATATTAAGCTAGTAGACGTCGTTGACGCAGAATCATGCGTTGCTTAAGCAAAGTTTGTGCAATTTCATACAAAAGTATATAACAAGCAATTGGTAGTGTACCAAACATATGACGTGTCCTATCCTAATACAATACGTATCCTAAATTTCATATAACCTCCGTTAGCATTTTTTTTTAACTTCACGCTGTATCCCGCATATAGCGGCGGTAGGAAGAGGGAACCAGAGAACCTAGTGTTAAAACACTCCATTCTCTTTCAACATTATCGTTCCCCACTTTCCGCCAAATTGAGGCATTACGTGTTGAGTGGCGGAACTCAACGCCGCGCTTTGCCTTGTTACCAAACCCAAGAAATGGAAAAACCTCGCCACGACAGGCGTTAGCATAATTTTCTGAAAAATAGATCTTATTCTTCTTTGTCACAATGATATAAATGATTTCGATTCATACTCTTTCTAGGTAATGTAATATTTTCTCTGAGTACCCTGCACTCAATATAGTATCAAGACACTCCGTTCTCCACTTGAATGATATAATAAAAAAACTGCTTCACGCTTTAGCCCGCATAATGTGGTACTGACTACCAGTGACGAGGGGTGAAAATTTTAGTTAGGCAAGCCGGTAAATTTAGAGAAGCCGATATATATTTAGGGAAGCCAGTACATATATAGGGAAGCCGGTATAGGATGTGAAGGTATTTAGTAATTTCACTATCAAATTTTAGCGATAACCCTTTTTTTTAGATTTCGTACTTGTACTTTGAAAAGATAAACAAGTCGGTGGGAATCGTGTTGTATGGACGCGTCGCCACTGCTGACTACCCTACTATGCGAGAACCTAGTATTAAGACACTTCTATCCCCGCTTTCCGTCCGAATTCGAAACATTACATGGCGGAACTCAACGCCGCGTTTCGTCTTACTAATTATATAATGAATTTTCTAAAAAGGGGTACCATATACCTTTAGATATGGCTATAATAATATAAGTAAAGTATCTTAATATTGCATCTGATCACCGCCGGCCTCGGGAGCGATCGCCTCATTTTCCTATCACACAATCTATAACTGTATTGGTGTAATTATTATATTCTCTTTGATGGAATAGATTCGCCAAATATAGCCGGCCACTAACGTTTTAAGGTAGCGACAGAGAAACAATTTTAATAGAAATTCGTATATATTTAATAGGTTCACGTTTTTTCTTTCATAGCAGTGTATACAGCAGTGGTGAAGCGTCCATATAACACGGTTGCCTCCGGCTTATCTTTTGTAAACAACAATAAATAAATGAAAAACGAGAGTGAATTAATTTGATTTGATGGATTGATTTAGATTGATTTCGTTAGTAGTAGTAGTAGTTAGTAGTGATATTGCTAAAAAAGTTAACATCCTGTATCTAAGTATACCGGCTTCCCTAAATATATACCGGCTTCTCTAAATATATACCGGCTTCCCTAAATATATACCGGCGTACCAAAGGCATACCTTTTTAAAATTTTCACCCCTCGCCACTGGTAGATATAGTACCCACTGACACTCTGTACTCCATTTTCTACCTAAATTGGAGATTAATAATTGCATATTAAGAACACAGAACAAATTCAAAGATATTTGCGTTTACGGGTAGACGTTGGCTTACGATGGCCTCTGTTTAAACGTATATGTATAAATATAAAAAAATATTGATGGAAATTTACACATCACATGACTTTGTGATATAATTTTTAAATTTTGTCGCAACCGAACATATGTCTAACGACTGTTTAATAATTTTCACTGACAGAAAGTTGTGACAAGACACTCCGTTCTCCACTTGTCTAGCGAATTCAAGTTATTGTGTCTTCAGTGGCACAACGCCACATTTATAATAATAATTTTTGATAATAATCAAAAAATGAAAATAAATGAAATATAACCATATTCCACAGTGAAAATCGAACCCAAAACCAGTCGCGTTTCTAGGCGCTGTTTCAGCGTGTAACGTGAGTCTCACTGACAATATATCTAAACCATGTTTACTTACAATACTTACACGCTGAAGTAAACTATATATATATTTGCTCTAATTTTACATGCTGTCAGTACCAAAGTGCGTTACAAACACGTAAGATGGGCATGACGTGCAGAACCGCGCCAACCTTTCTTCATTAAAATTCTATTAACAGAAGCATTCTCTACTTATATCGGCCTATAATTTCTTTTAAGCATCATCTAACAAAGAAAAATCGATTTTATTTTAAAAGCTAATAAAAGTTAAAATCAAACGACTTTGTCTATCGCAAATATGCATTTGTATCATTTTTTGTTAAGGAAAAATAAAATTTATGTTCTTTGAATAAGGTATATTTTTTAGTTTTCGTAGGTTAATTTTGATAGAGTAGCAGTTTGCGAATCGGAAGTCAATTTATTTTTTAAAAGAAAAAGAACGAGGAAAGCTGTTGAAAGTAGGGTGTAATATAAATATTGTTTTAATCTATTCGATATCGATATATATAAACATTTGCGTTACTGAGTGACTGACAGACAACGTACAGGCGATACTACTGGCCATAGAAAGAAACTGAAATTTTGCGTGTAGGCTCTTTGGGGAGTGTAGGGGAGCATTAAGGGAGGATTTATCAAAATCTTATGAAAATGGGAAAAAATAGGGTTTTTGGTTATATAGTCAACGCAAATGAAGACGCAGGATGTGGCTAGTACATTGTAAAGATTGAACTTAAACTATCTTCATGCATTTGTCACGGTTATGACTTTAATTTCTATTAAAAGGCACGTTGAGATTTGAAGTAACCTCGTTACACCACTTTGGTCGTACAAAACGCGGCGTTAAGCTCCGCTATATTTTAATAACTTGTTATATTAAAATATCTAGTTTCTCTAGTTACGTCTTATCCGTGGTATGGAAAATGAGTAAACAAAGAAAAAAATTAGCACTTTTTTTTATCCTAATTTTTTTCTTAATGCCTCAATTTGGCGGAAAGTGGGGAACGGAATTGTTGTAAGAGAACGGAGTGTCTTAACACTAGGTTCTCAGGTTCTTTCTGCCTACCCTGCTATATGCGGGATAGAGCGTGAAGTTAAAAAAAAAATCTTAACTAAATTTAAATGATACCAAATCAGAAGCACTAGCTAATTACTTATCAAATAAAGAAAGAATCATCAAAATTGGTTCACCCAGTAAAAAAATATGAGTTACACACAATAAAAACACAGTCATATTGAGATTTTTCTCCTATTTCGAAGTCGGTTAAGAGTGCCTGTACTCCTAGATTTAATTACTAACTTATATAAAGTTAAACGAACAAAATAGTCCAAAAAACGATCAAATTTCTATATTAATATCTATTTTATTTCTAATTCATAGAAGTGCATTAGATTTTCCAAAGCAAGAAATTTACTGTTAAAACATTAGGTAAAGGCCAGCACTGAACCGGCGACCGTTGGCAAGCTTGGCAGGCGCCGTCTTACGCGTGCCAGCTAAAAGATTTATGGGATGTGGGAAAATTTTTGTTAAATTCTAACAGAAACGCGTTTTGTATATTGGCTTATGATGAATTTTGTAGATAGGATAGTGTGGTAAATATGAGTGGTTCTGTGTTCGATTCCCACTGGGGAAATTATTATATTTAAATTAGTTTTATTTCTGCTCTCTGGTGAGACATGCGGCGTTGAGCTCCACCATTCAAAACACAATCTAATGTTCGAGCAGAAAGCGGAGATTAGAGTGTCTTGACTCTAAGTTCTCTCTTCCTTCCAATAAGGGAAAGAGCATGCTTTTTTAGCGCCTGTCGTGGCGCAGAGGCACAAGTGTGCGACTGTAAACGCGACAGGTTGTGGGTTCGATTCCCACTCCAGGAAATGTAAAATTTAGTATTTTCATTTCTTGGGCTTGGTAACAAGGCAGAGGGCGGCGTTGAGTTCCGCCACTCAACACGCAATGCCTCAATTTGGCTAAAAGTGGGGAACGGAAATGTTGAAAGAGAATGGATGTCTTAACACTAGGTTCTCTGGTTCTCTCTGCCTACCCCGCTATATGCGGGATACAGAGTGAAGTAAAAAAAAGGCATGTTTTTTTAAGTATTCTTGTGTTAAAAAAAAACAATGAAATACCCATCATGATAAAAAATACTAGTATAAATTTTTTATTCCTTCTTAAATTTTTTATTTTACGTATGCTGTACCAGTTTATGCACTATTTATTAATAATACTTTCTCAAAAAGATAGGTTGTGGTTTAAATAATCATCAAGTATATCTTATGTTGAAGTAAGCATTACCGAAAATCAAAAAAAAAGACAAAAGAGCAATAAAAACGTATGTACATATATAAAAATACCAAATAAAATATTCAAAATAGGTTTTAATTTTATATAGCGCGATTCATTTTGGACTTTCCTCAACGCCTATAACCTAGAAAGCAGAAGAGCTCTTGTGATGTAAGTTATACTCGAGAAGCTCTGGATAGCTTAGTAAGGTTAATTTTTCTGATATTATGGTAATATGGGAGATGATTTTTTCTTGTAAAAGCTTAAGGATTAAGACTAGAATTTAAGGTTGAGTTTAAGGCTTTGGGGTTCTATTCCCATTCGAGGCTAAGATTATAACCAGTGTCCTCGTAAATGCGTTAATAATGCATTGCGTATTGACGTACATGTCACATTGAATAAACATGGATGTCAAACCATGGTCGTGGTATAACATTTAGTTTATTAATTTAATATACTTTTTATGCATTATTTTAAAAAAAGTTAGCATTCTGCACTCGTGCTCTGTATAAACTATAAGTGTGCCAAATTTCATGCTCCTCCGTCCGCGTAATTTTCGTAAAAAGGGGTACAAAGTTCTTGCTTCTCCTATTTATATATAGATTATGATGGTAAGCCAAAGCGCGGTGTTGAATTCCGCCACTCGATACGTACTGTCTCGAATTTGGGCAGAAAGCCGGAACATTTCCGTTACCCACTTTTCGCCGGATTGATTGATTGATAGCATTGGGTGCTGAGTTGCGGAACTCAACGCCGCGCTTTGCTTGCTACCAGACCCAAGAAATGACAAAAATAAAATTTTATTTCAAATATTCATTTCCTGGAGTGGGAATCGAACCTACAACGTGCCGCGCTTACAGTCGCCTGTTTGTGCTTTTGCGCCACGACAGGTGACTTATTATTTAATTTACTTGTGATACTATGTATTTGTGATACTTTATTCTAAAAATATATTAGTTTTCTGTATTCTCCATATACACTATATGTATACCAATCTTAATACTCCTTTGTTCTCATAGTTTTCATAAAAAACGATCTAAAGTTTTTCCTTCATATATTAATAAAATCATGTTTAAAAATTAAATTAAAATATTAATTTTTTTATAAAGTTGCTTTACATCATAATTAAGTATAATTAAACATTGTTAAAAATAATCATAAATAAAGTAACAAAAACCGATGAGTAATATAAGGAGGATAAACGATATCTATTTTTAAATTCTTTAGGAAGATTTTTGTGAAGCTTTGTTACACAAAGATTATTACAAAGAATGACCATTTACAAAAAGAATGGGCTATTTTTATCAATAAATCTATATATAGATATGTAAACCGCTAGCGTTACTGAGCGACTGACAGACAAGATACCAGTGGTGTCCATATAACTCGATTCCCACCGGCTTGCCTAATTTTTCAAAGTATAAGTATGAGACCTAAAAAAAAAGCTCGCCAGGAAAATGTGGAGCTCAAAAACAAAAAACAAAGTCAAACAAGGTGTGAGAGCTAAAAAAAAGGTCGCCAGAATAATATTGGGTATAAAATTGCAAAAAACACAAGCTCTGACATCTTATAGACCTAAAAAAAAATAGTCATCACCAAATCCACCATCCACAATCCACATCCTATACCGATTTCCCTAAGTATATCGGCTTACCTAAAAATTACCGGCTTCCCTAAATATACATCGGCTTCCCTTAATTTACCGGCTTGCCTAACTAAAATTATCACTCCTCGCCACTGCAAGGTACAGGCGAAACTAATGATCAAAGAAAACTGAAATTTGGCTTTTATGGAGTATAGGGGAGCACTTAGAGAGAATTTCGCGATATTTCTACGAAAGCGGGAAAGAATGGGATTTTAAGACTCATGGTCCACGCAAGCAAAACCGCGGGATACAGCTCGTCAATGATATAATATACTTACTTTAAGCGCGATTGGTTGTGGGTTCTATCTTCACTGCGTTAACTAAAATTAATTTATTTTCATTTCTTCACTCTAGTATAACAACGGGCAGCGTTCGGCGTTGAGTTCTGCCACTCTCTTGTCACAGAAATGTCTGGACACTAAGCGTCTCTCTGACCTTGCTATGTGGAAAAAACATAAAGTAGTATAATAAATAATAATAATAGTGCTTGTACTCGTAGTTAGAAATGAAAATATTGCAAACATAATCTTCCTCGAGTGGGAATCGAACGTACAACCAACATAGTTTACAGTCATCATTCTCCACGACAATGGCCTCAAAATGCTTGTATATGCCACTTCTGAAGCTTTGCTTAATCTGAATCTCCATACAACCTTGATAAACAAGTTATCGCCCTCGTAGATTGTAAACATAGTAAAAACATGAGCAAAAAGTTTAAGAAACTTATTTTAGATTCTGTATTTAATGTAAATTTAAAATATTATTGCATATTGGCACCTTTTTGCCTTATTCCCGTCTTGAATACGCCATCGTGGCGCAGTGGGACGTCTGAATGTAAGTACGAATTGTTATGAATTTGATTCCCACACGGGGGCATTAAATTTAAACTATTTAAAGTTCCGACGTAAAAGTTTAGTATTTTCATTTCCTAGGTTTGGTAACAAGGCAAAGCGCGGCGTTGACTTCCGCCACTCAGCAAGCAATGCCTCAATTCGGCGGAAAGTGGGGAAAGTGATGTCTTAAAACTAGGTTCTCAGGTTCCCTGTGCCTACCCTGCTATATACAGGATACAGCGTGAAGATAAATTACCGATCTGGTAACTCAAACCGCGGTGTTAAGTTTCGCGAATCAACACACAATGCTTTAAATTCAGGTGGAAGCTGAAGAACGGAGTGTCTTGTCTGGAAAAGGTGTAAAACACCAAGACATACAACACCTTATATCATATTAGTATCTATTTTATAATGAAGATTATTATCCTCACTTGTATAGGATGTCCCAAAATTAACGCAAGTTTTGACTTTGCCGCCATTTGTGCAGTGAAGTGTTGGCAACCCTGAAAAAAAAGCAATTTGACAGCTAACAGTATAGGGTTATTAAAAATGGAGCGTTACACGATAGAACAACGTCTCTTCATTATTAAAGAATATTTCAAAAATAGTGAAAGCTTAGCGGCTGCAGTTCGAATTCAAATCATGCGTTAATTTTGGGACACCCGTTAAATATCAATTTGAGTTTAAGCACACATTTTTGATATTACAATCATATAAAATATGGTAAAAGCCGTAGGAGATATAAATGATCATACCCTCGAACGAAAATCGAACCCACAACCAATTCCATTTACAGTCTGGTTCTAAATATCAATACTTCTTTTTTTAAGATCACGCTGTATATAACAGGGTAGGCAGAGGGTACTAAGGAACTTAGTGTTGAAACACTTCGTTCCACTAAGATTTCCTGATGTGCTGAGTGGCTGAACTAAACGTCGCGCTTAGCCTTATTACCAGAGCGAGGAAATATAAATATTTATTATTTTCATATCCTAGAGTGGGAATCGAACCCACAACCTATTGCATTTACAATCGCACGTTTGTGCCACGACAGGTCCCATCAATTTAAATTCAATTCGATATTCGCAAGAGCGAGAACAATAATCATCATTATTAAATGGTAATTACTAAATATTTTGAGTTATATTTTTGCCACGCGACCGCTAATGCAAAAACGTGATTCGAGGCATGTGTACACGTTTATTCGCGTCTGGTAAATCCGGCCATTAATTTGCGATTATGTCAAGCACCGAGTTACTGTTACTAGCGCACTCCTTCGTAGGGTGGCTGCAGACTGAGAAAAAATAATTTTAATATTTAGCTTAGAGAGTTTTTTATATGTTTATTATTATTTTTTTTAAGTTGAAACGTCTTCCGGATATGTTGCAGGAAATAGAGATAACTTACGTCTAAGTTTTCTACTTTCCGCTATGTTTTGATATATTGTAATATTATTGTTGAATGATAGAACCTAACGCCGCGCTATGCCTTTCCAAATAGGAACATGAAAATTATTGAAGTAAAGTCCAATGAGAAGGATCGAATTCACAAGCGTTTACACTCAAACACTGCCCTACTGCTCCTCAATGGTCTCCTTTAATGTAACAACTTCTATAATGTTTTTTATTTAGTAGGCATAGGGAACTTGAGAACCTAGTGTTAAGACACTCCGTTCCCCACTTTCTGCCGAATTGAGGCATTGCTGAGTGGCGAAACTCAACGCCGCGGTTTGCCTTGTTACCAAACTCAGGAAATGAAAATGCCAAACTTTTACATTTCCTAGAGTAGGAATCGAACCCACAACCTGCCGTGTTTACAGTCGCACGCTTGTGCCCCTGCTCTACGACATGCTTTATTGTAATGTAACAGTAGAAAAATCTGTTATATAAAATATTTTTCTTTAAATTTAAATATTTTTTGAGTTATACTGTAAGCCTGACAGTTTAGCAAGTAAAACGAACAAGACCCCTCAATAATTTCTAAAACAGCATATAAATAGTCTGCAAACACCTTTACATGAATAGTTGGTTCGACTACTGTTACTTATTTAGATAGACGTCACGTCACACATGCTTGCCCGAGCTAAAAGCTTAACTGACGAAATAATATAGCTTCGTGCACCTCAATAGGATACACATATTCTAGACTCATCTCTTACGTATGTTTAATATAATTTAATTTGTATTAAATTAAATGACATTGCAACTTCCATGTCTAGAGAGCTTTCAGGTGGTTCATAATGCGATCTGCGCATGCGCATGTTAAGCAATTTTTGTTTTTTTTTCGATGAAATCAGATTTTAGGTCTTTCATTTTGCTTAATACATACAATCGGTTCTAAATGTATGTAGTCTGTATGAAAGTTGCTTATATTTTTCATTATATTTATAGTCTTACTGTAAAAAAAACTGTCGGAAGAGGAGAAACTTTCAGCACTTTACGGAGTCACCATGTTATTGCCAAGCCCATAGTATCGCAGTGATAAGAACTCGGAGCAACGCCGGGGACAAGCACATAAGTGCAGACTTTAAAACGCACAGTAACGCTCACCTTCACTGTTTCAGTTCTTCTTTTTAACTAAATTATTATTATTTACATTTTTTTTAACTTCACGCTGTATCCCGCATATAACAGGGTAGACAGAGGGAACCTAGTGTTAAGACACTCCGTTCCCCACTTTCAGCTGAATTGAGGCATTGCGTGTTGAGTGGCGGAACTCAACGCCGCGCTTTGCCTTGTTACCAAATCCAAGAAATGAAAATACTAAATATTATATTTCCTGGAGTGGGAATCGAACCCATAACCTGTCGCGTTTACAGTCGCACGCTTGTGCCTTTGCGCCACGACAGGCGTTAAATAAAAATAAATCATAAAAATAAAATTTTATTTAACTCAGAAAAATTAATGTATTAAAATTACTGTCATTTTCCTCTCTCTCTCTAAAACAAAACGCGGTGTTGTTCCTCTCAAAGAAAAATATGTCGAATCTAGAAAACAACGGAGTGTTTTAACACTATGCTCTCTCTGTCTAACCAATCAGTGAGAGAAAAAGCGAATAGCTGAAAAAAGAGTAACAATTGTAACAGTCAAAAGCAAGCAAACACAACCGAGGAGATCTTGTTCCTTATAAGGTTGCGTAAGTGCACTTTAGTTTGCATTTCCGTGTGCGTCAATAGGTTTGTACAAGTATTGAAAAAGGTTCCATTCACCGAATATTGAGTTTTATTATGAAAAAACAATGTTTGGTGTGATTTCTTTTTTTTGAAGTTTTTAAATATATAAAAAGTATGTTTGTAAGTATATTTGTCAATTTTATATTATAGGAGTAATTAAATGATGTTTTCTTTATATATAAAGGATCTTAACCTGCCTAGAACTATCATCAGTGGCTTTCTAGCAAATATTTCCAAGGCAGTATTATTAGAATATTCAACTTTGGTTACTTTGGTTTTGGTTTGGTTGGCTGAGTTCCGCCACTCAACACGAAATGCCTCAATTTGGCGGAAAATGGGGAACGGAATTGTTGAAAGAGAATGGAGTGTCTTAACACTAGGTTCTCTGGTTCCCTCTGCCTACCCTGCTATATGCGGGATACAGCGTGAAGTTAAAAAAAAAACTTTGGTTCCATATAGAGAGGTGCGGGCAGTAGAAACGATACTTAATGCTCTTTCTAAAGTGATCCCGTAAGCCTGCACTTTGGTTGCAGGCTCTGAGCTCCTTCTGTAACGTGATGGGTCCGGTATCTGTAATAATAAGGAGTTCCATCTCATATGCAATATTGTTTTCTTGCATCTGATTGAAACTGCGATATGGGATGCCATAAACACAATGTCTTTAAATTACATGGAAAATATATATATCTTTTTGTCTTTTTTTTGTCAAACCTTATATTATAATATATAAAAATTGTCACAAAATAATCAATTATTTCCACGTCTATCCCGCATAACAAGGTAACTCTACTCTTTACTCTAGTTGACAGGCGGAACGATGTGTTTTCTTTTACCAGAGTCTTCGCTCTATGAGAGCAATTTAAATATAGCTTCCCTTGAATGGGAATTGAACACACAATCATCGCGTTTACAGTCATATGCCATTTCACTACTGTGGCCAGACGTATAACAAAAACGTCAAAAATAATAACAAAAATAAAAGTTAAACTTAAAGATAATAATAGATACTTAACACAAGCAAAGACACTGGCAAATGATAGTTCATTTCAAAAATATAGTCATAAATAAATCCAATTTTATATCAACACAGATATACAGTACAACGCATACAACATATTTTAACCAGTTTAAATTTTAAGAGGCAGTAAAAAAATGTAACAATTAAGCTGTCTTTATGTTTTAGGAATACTTCCTTCGAGGCAGTAAATAAAGTATGCAACCGTTCAAAACAATTAAATATGTATAAACATTCAAGATTGAGTTTTTTTATAAAAATAATGATTGCATACACAATTTATCGAGCCTTGGGTTGATTTTTTTTTGTTGTTTATTATATTTTAGTTATTCAAAAAAGTTTCCACATATAACAGGGTAGCTAGAGGGAACCCGAGAACCTAGTGTTAAGACACTCCATTCTCTTTCAACATTTCCCTTCCCCACTAAAGAAAAAGTTGATTTAAATGAAAAATAACAAAAAAAAATATGGTATTACACATTTTTTTTGCTCCAGCTCCAGCTTTGCCGAGTGTCCTGACATAGTGTCATGACAATCGGCTCTCCGCTTCCTATCTGAATTGGAAACGCTGACAGACGCTGGATGAAAAATAAATCTGAAAGAAGCTTCACTCTTTATCCCACAAATAAAAAAGTTATATCTGTATGCACTTCAAAATGAAAGAAATTCATAAGAACACAAAAAAAACAAATGTTAGTTTCATAATCACTGTAGAGTATACATCTAGAGCTTTAAATAACTTTAAGCATATAAACAAACTTTTTTGCAAATATACCAACTCATTTATAATAATTATGATTTTAAAAAAGAAAATCAACTACAAAAAAAAGCATTATCAAAATTGGTTCATCCAACAACAACTTACGCGGTAAAACACATAAAAATATAGCCGAATTGATAACCTTCCTTTTTTAGCTTCACGCTGTATCCCGCGCATAACAGGGTAGGCAGAAGGAACCTGAAAACCGAATGGGGACACGAAATTTTATGAGAACGGAGTGTATTCATCAGACACTCCGTTCTTAAAACGATTCCGTACCCCATTTTCCGCCGAATTATGGCGGAACTATACGCCGTGCTATGTCTTGTTATCAGAGCGAGGAAATGAAAACACTAAATATTAACTATTATAATTATTAAATATTTTAATTTTCTTGGGTGGGAAACGAACCTAGAACCTATCGCGGCGACACACGACAGGCCTTTTCTTTTTTGAAGTCGTTCAAAAGTGCAAAAATTTTCGCTACCAACAAGCAATTTATGAAAGTTGACAGCCGCAATTCATTCTGGTAATAATAAAATCATTTTAGATCGAGTCGGTTCTATTAATGAAATTGTATGTAAAAAATTAGCGAACTACAAAAAGCCGATCGAGATCACCGTTAGCGTTAAAACGATTTTTTAGCAATTTATTTTCAAAGTGTACAATAATAGTGTTAAGAGTAAAAAACTAGACAAGAGGTTCTCAATTTTAATATTTAATTCAAAAACATTCAATTATTCAATTATTTTTATTTCTTCGCTTTGGTAAGACATAGTGCGGCGTTGAGTTCCGCAATTCAATACGTAATATCTTAAATTTAGATATAATGCGAAAAGAGGAATATCGGGACGGAGTATCTTGACACAAGGTTGTCTCTTTCTACCCAGACATACAGGAAAAAGGGTGAAACTAAAGAAAAACACAAAGTAGATTAAATTTAATTATATCCTACTAGCTTTCCGCCCGCGGCTTGGCTCGCGTGGAATTCGGTTATATCGCGCGATATGATAAGGAGTATCCTATAGTCTTTCCCAAGGTCTAGACTATTTGTCAAAATTGGTTAAGTGGTTTATGTGGTGAAGTTGTAAACAGTTAAACAATCTTACATGATTTTGTTTGACAATAAGGAACTTCCATACATACTTTCATCCCCTATTTCAACCATATTTCAATCATTTTTTTCACGATAAAAAGTATCCTATAAAAGTATCCTTTCCCAAGTTTAGTTCTATCTTCATACCGAATTTCATCAAAATCGGTTCAGTGGTTTAGGCGTGAAAGCGTAATAGACAGACAGACAGAGTTACTTTCGCATTTATAATATAAGTAAGGATTAATATTATAAATACAAAAGTTTGTGAAAATGGATGGATGTTTGTAACTCTTTAGCGCAAAAACTACTGAACGGATCCAAATGAAACTTTACAGTAATAACACATGGGATACAATTTATATAGCTTTTGTGAGATTTGACCATTGTACCGCACCTTTAGAACCTCTATAACGATAAATATTATCGAGTATCGTTTACATTTCTAGTCATAGAAACTTAACGTATCTACGTTTTGATCCGTCACATAAAGAGCGGCGTTAAGTTCCGCTTTTTAACAAGTAATGTTTCATAAAAAATATCTATTCATGTCATCCATTAATGTTTTAAAAAAATATCGGCTTTCTACGCTTATCCTTCTTTCTTTCTCATGTGACAAATGACTGACAGACAACGTACAGGCAAAACTACTAGCCATTTTCAGGGCTAATTTTTGGCATGTAATAATAATAATAAAGCCTTTATTAACAATCTAAAATTACATACAATATATATATAGTTTTAAATTTTTGACACCGGTAAAGATTGTTTTGCCTTAGCATAGGCCTCCCCCAAACCTTTCCACAAGACCCGATCGTGGGTTTTCCTCATCCACAGCGTGCCCGCGGCCGCTTTAATGTCCTCCTCCCATCTTTTCTGTGGTCTTCCTCTCTTTCTCTTTCCCTCTCTAGGGTACCATTCTACCACCTGTTTTGCCCATTTGTTCATTTTACTTCTAATAAGATGTCCTGCCCCTTTAAATTTTAGCTTCCTGACAGTGTATGATACTTCTACAGTATTTGTTTTTTGACGAATAACATTTAGGTTAACTTTATCTTTTCTTTTTATATTAAGCATACTTCTTTCCATGCTGTGTTGACAGACTTGTAATTTCTTTATATTTTGTACAGTTAAGGCCCATGTCTGGCAGCCATAAGTCATGGTAGGAAGTATGCATGTGTTAAATACTTTGCTTTTTAAATTAATGGGTATTAACTGGCTTTTCGTTATCTCTTTTAAGGCCCAGTATCGTTTCCAAGCTACATTTACTCTATTTTGTATCTCTTTCGATGTATCGTATGTTGGAGATATAATCTGCCCAAGATATGTGTATTCATCTACATAATCAATTGAGTCATTGTGAACTACTACAGGTAACTTCAAATGGTTAGTCATTAGTTTTGTTTTCGTCTTATTCATTTGTAGGCCCACTTCTCTGCTTTCCTTTATAAGTTGGTTGAGCATAGTTTGTAATTGTTCTGGACTGTTAGAAATTATTACGAGGTCGTCAGCGAAGCGAAGGTGATTCAGCATTTCTCCGTTTATTCTTAATCCATAGCTTGACCAGTCAAGTTTACGGAAAACGAGTTCTAGCGTCGCTGAAAATAATTTTGGTGATAGTGGGTCCCCCTGTCTTACGCCCCGTTTGATGGAAAACGTCTCTCCAAATTTTTCAGTTTTTATTTTCGCAGTCATGTTTTTATAAATTTCCATAATGAGACGAATATACTTTTTATGTACACCTTGACACGACAGAGCTTCCCAGATTTTTTTATGTTTGATTGAGTCAAAAGCTTTATGATAATCTACAAACGCCAGATAGTAGGGCAATCTATATTCTTTGTACTTCTCCGTAATTTGTTTGATTGTGAATATGTGATCTAAAGTGGAGAAACCGCTGCGAAAACCTGCCTGCTCTTTTGGTTGATTTTCGTCTAAGTTTATAGTAATTCGATCGAGTATCACTTTTGAAAATATCTTGTAAAGATTGGACATGAGACTAATGGGCCTATAATTATTGATGTCATCTTTTTTGCCTTTTTTATGGAGCAATGTTATTGTTGATGTGGTCCATTGGGCTGGTATTGACTCTTGTTTAAGGATGTCGTTGAATATATCGTATAATGAATTCAGTATTATTTTTGAGGATCCTTTCAAAAGTTCATTCGAGATTCCATCTTCTCCTGGTGATTTATTATTTTTTTGAGAATTAATTGCCTTAATTATTTCGTTTTTAGTAATAAATGGTATCTCTTCTTCAGTGGTACTGTTATTGACTTCGAATAATGATGAAGGTTCGTCATTATAGAGTTCTCGATAAAAGTCTGTAGCGATGTCTAGTATTAATGTGCGGTTTGTATTGTTCTTTTGTTGTTTAGGTTTTTTCATTTTAGTTATCCAGTTTACACAATCCTGTAGCTCTTTCTGTGCTTTTTTGATTCCTCCAGTAGTTTCTAAGTGTAACATTATTCTATTAAGCCTAGTTTCTTGTCTATGATTTCTTATACATAAGTTGATTTGTTTGCTTATTTTTGTTATTTCACTCCTATCAATTGGTTTTTGTTGCATCAAACTGTGTCTCAATATTATTAGATCTCTTGCTTTTTCTCCTATTTTATCTTTTGTAAATTTTGTTGTAATAATGTTATTTTGAATTGTTTGGCATGTATATTACTCCTAAATATTCTTTTTTTTTAGCTTCACGCTGTATCCCGCATATAACAGGGTAGGCAGAGGGAAACTGAGAACCTAGGGTTAAGATTCTCCGTTCCCCTTATTATTATTATTATTACAAATATTCTATATATGATTTCATGGAATGGGAATCGAATCCACAACCTATAGCGTTTACAGTCGCACGATCGTGCCTCTGCGCTAAGACTGGCCTCAAATTATCGTCGTTGATATTGTAAACTATCAATTTAGTGATATTTAAAAACAAGTTATTGATAAAAAAAAGAATAAAGTTGTAATAAGTGTATAAATAAGGCTTTAAATGAAAAAAATAAATACAAATAACAACTAAATTATTAAGTAAAAAACAATATACATACTATTTATGATTCTTTTTGTTAAGCCATAAAAAATATATTTTCACAGCTTTAAAAACAATTTTATGTACATATAAAAAAAAAAAATAATCAATTCAAGATACTACTACATTACTATGCTATCCCGCATGCTAAGAAATTCTAGTGGTAAGACACTCCGTTCTCTATTTTTATATTTTTTAATGAAAAAGTATTTTGACCACTGAAAATTGGCATTTTACAAAAACTTATTTTACAAAAACAATATATAACATGAGCTTAATAATTTCGCCGTAATTGGATAAGGACATATAGCTTAATTCACTAGAGCACTTGAACGAAATCTAGGAGGCTCAGGTTCGAATCCCGCTATGTAAAAATTTTTATACGTTTCTAAATAATTTTTGCTGAGCTAAGCTGAAAATATCAGATGCTTAATCTGATATTTTTCCCGCATATAGCAGGGTAGGCAGAGGGAACCCGAGAACCTAGTGTTAAGACACTCTGTTTCCGCCGAATCGAGGTATTTCGTGCTGAGTGGTAAAACTCAACGCCACGCTATGCCTTGTTACCAAACCCAGGAAATGAAAATACTAAACTTTTACATTTCCTGCAGTGGAAATCGAACCCACAACCTGTCACGTTTACAGTCGCACGCTTGTGCCTCGGTGTCACGACAGGTGTTAGCATCTGAAAAACAGTTATCCCGCGTAATAGGCTAAGTAAGTGTTTCAACAATCCTTTCGCCGTTTTCCACCCGAATTCGACACTTTGTACGCTATGTGGCAGAACTTAACGCCGCGCTATATTTTAGCAGACAGAAAAAAAATTACAATAAACAGTCTCCTGAGTGGGAATCGAACAGAACCAATCGCGTTTACAGATGCTACTACTGCGCCACGATGGTAAAACCACTTCACCTTAAAACAAATTTTTTTTTAGCTTCACGCTGTATCCCGCATATAGCAGGGTAGACAGAGGGAACCTGAGAACCTAGTGTTAAGTACACTCCCCACTTTCCGCCGAATTGAGGCATTGCGTGCTGAGTGGCGGAACTAAACGCGGCGCTTTGCTTTGTTACCAAACCCAGGAAATGAAAATCCCAACACAACATTAAAACAACATTACAAGCAACACTAAAACAACATTACTTTCATACAAAACTTATACATTTCAACTTATTCTTAGCTTTGGAAAGCTTAGCTTAATTTCTTCATTGGCACGTTAGCGACGCCCGCTGGCTCCATTCCAGTGTGCGTGATGAATTTATGTGCGTGACCATAGAAATGTTGCTCTCTGGCTTTCCGATTAAAATTTAAAGATGATTTTGATTTATGTTGCCGGAAGTGTATTTTGTATGGTGTTTTATTAAATTTTGCGTTGTATTGTGCAAATATAATTATAATAAGATGGAGGAAGTGTAAGTTGGTTTTCATTTGAATTATTTCGTTAGTAGAATTTCTATTTTCGTTTGCCCGCTTTAGAAAGACAAAGCACGGTGTTATGTTCCGCTATTCAACACCTAATGTCTTAATTTAGACCGGAAAGTGTATATGTTTATATCTAGTTGTCTATATCTTATATCTATATAGAATCCTGATATTTTGATGGTGAATTCTTTGTATAGCGTATACTAAGAAAACAATTTTGAACTGTCAGTCCCTAAAGGAGTAAAATTCGGGTTGAAAGTTTGGTAAGAACGCAAATAACTGAAATTTTGAAAATTAAGCTTTGTAGAAGCTTTAGTTAATAAAAAAGATAATAGCACATCTCACAAATACTTTTAATTATGTATCATTGTAACTTTTTTTCGAGATAATATCTCTTACTTTGAGAAAACCGAAAATATACACAGGCAAAGTCGCGGGTAGACAATTAGTATGTGACATAAATATAACAATTCCCCAGTTTAATATTTCTAACAAAAGTTTTTAATCAAGTTTTATTTTAACTAAATTTATTGTCTACAGTAACAAAGGCTCAATTAACACTAAGTTACATTCATAATATATAATAAATAATCGTAACAGATATACAATTAACAATTGCGTATCTGATAATAGCTCGGGGAGTCGTTGCTACGAGTACGTCTATAAATCCGTCAATGGTTGGAAATTTGCCAGAACCCGCTTAGCGCCTGTGATGACTATTACAGTAAATATAACTATATGTATATATATGTATAATGCATATAGATTATCCTTTACTATTGCGCGGTGTTTAGTTACGTCATGCAACTTGGAATAAGATTTCGGTTAGAAAGTGGAAGTCGGAGTGTCTTAACACTATGTTTTCACAATGATGTTCTGAGAAAAAACTCTTTACCTTAGAAAAACTAATGTAGTATTCGGCTTTTTTTTATTTATCTCATATTTTAAAGGTTTACGATTTACGTTTTGGGTGGCGGAACTCAACGCTGCTTGTTGCATAACCTACCGGTGTAGTAATGGTAATGGACATGAATTGAAGTTTTAATTTTCGGCCCAAAATTACTTATCAAATAAGAATTTATAAATTGAAATTACAATAAAAAGAGTAAAAAAGTGCATAAGTTGAGCTTTTTAATTTCTCTGCTCTAAAAAAATTCACAGTTATCAAATGAAAATTTGTAAATGGAAATTATGAAGGACACCTGGCGTATTTTCTATTTACGCAGGACATAAATATCCAAGCTAAGGCAGAGCGGACATGTGACAGAAATTAAATTAGATCGCATTTGTCGGATACGCACATCTGAGATAACGTATATTTAAGATAAATAGATTCTCGATTTATCCCTCATAGCAAAGTATTCAAAGAGAACCTAGTGTCAAGACACTCCGCTATCCAATTTCCGTTCGAATTAGTCATTGTGAGTTCAGTAACGCAATTCTTTTTGTACCTGAGCTAATCACTTTTCCTGGAATTAATTACATTTTATTTGGGCTACCCAATGACGTGTAAAATACTCGTTGTCTTAGCAACGTGTCAACATGTCACTTTATACCTCAAAAATATTGGTTTTCTGCACTTTTTTCCCATCTACACAGTATGTACGCAAATTCTCCTACTTATTGTCTACGTAATTTTCATCCAACGTTTTTTCTTCATATAACAAATACTTTTTATTCTATTACTTAATTTAAAAGTTAAATGAAAAATAATATCACCACATTTATTCTAATTAGTATCAAGATTCGAATATATTAATAAATATATATTTTTCGAGTATAAAGTTGCCCGGAAACTGAGTCAGTCAAACATTCAAACCTAACGTATAAACGATAGCATCAAATTATGCATATTTTTCAACAGGCAGAGAGAACAAAGAAATAATGTTCCAAACTTTATCCCACGCTAGAAAAAAACCTAGTGACAAGTCACTCAGTTCTTCACCTTCCGTTAGAACTCTCGGCGGAAATCAACGCCGCGATTAGCCAATATACTAATTTCTCAATTTTTAATATTACAAATATTTTTCTTAAAGTTAAAGTAGGTTTGTTGTAACGCGTTGTTTCATCGTATATTTTACTGCGAGGTGTTTATTCGCGCGACATAACTCTAAGTTTGGCGTTACGCCAGACATGCGTTTATGGTTGCCATACTGGAAAACAGACAAAGGGAATACACATTTATATAAATTTTACTTATAAAAATATATCTTTAAATCATTGTCAAAGAATTATATATTATGTATATTAGGTTTTCTTGTGTATTTTTTTAGTTTTTGTGTAATTTCCTAGTCATACTAATACTAAAAAAGATTGGTCATTTAGTGTATATAAGTAGGCATGACAACTTTTCTCGTGGCACAGTGGCACAAGCGTGCGACTGTTAACGCGACAAGTTGTGGGTTCGGTTCCCACTCCAGGAAATGATTTTTTTTTAATAATATTAGAATTTTCATTTCCTGGGTTTTGTAACAAGGCAAAGTGCGACGTTTAGTTCTGCCACTCAGGACGCAATTGTAACTATTATTTGCTTAATATTAAAATATATTTATTATATTAAGCTTTGGCTCATGATATATTAGGACCCTTTGTTGTACTAATAAGTAACCCACATTCTTTTAGAGATTTAGAGGTAACAGTGTTAGAAAGGATTTGGTTGGCAAAAATTATTAAGTATCATAAACATAGACGTTTCCGTTGAAATCACTCTCAGTCTATCCGAAGACAAACCGTGAGCGCGTCCTATCAATTCCTCAATTATAACTATAAAATGAAGTCATAAAAGAGAACCGATAGCTAGTGGCCCCGCCCCGCCACGAACCATGAATTCCTGGCTGACTGATTGAACTTTGCAACAACCACGCAGTCGTATGAACTCTCCAGGACGCAACGGAACAGTCAACGTATATGATACTTACAATGCCTAAGCAAAGGATCAATTATTAGTTAGCTGTTCTTCCTATCTTTCTAAAGGTTTTAGTTTTTGTTACGCATTTTAATATTATGATTCGGTTTGTGATGTTAATTGATTTGTGAGATCAATTTTCGTGGTGTTGATTGATTTGTGAGATCAATATACGTCGTTGATTGATTTGTGAGATCAATATAAGTCGCTGGTTCGCATATTAATTCAGACGCACAACCACCAAGCGGCCGTCTAGGTTATATACACGCACAGCGCAATCAAGGCAGTCGTTTGTCTAAACTAACACTTGAACTCGGTCAGGTGCCACCGAAGTCTGATATCAACAAGCCGTAGTCTCACTAAAAATCAAGAGTCGAGTGTCACAAGTGCTCCACCACCATGGCGTTAGACAAACTGGCGGACACTACTACGTACTCCAAAGTTTCGAGACATAATAGTATAGCGCTCCTCATAAGGATGCTTCTAAAAGGTACTTCAAAACGCATGGGACAAGATAGCATCGCATACCCATTCAATCCTACATCAATGGTGTAGAACAACAGAAATAAAGTTATATCAGTTATATCATCAGCCGCACGAGTATCGCTTACGCAACGCAATACAGCTTCAGACTCAATACAACCTTCTAACACCGCCACAGCAGTACACCGAAGCCTAAAACATAAGCCTCAGTGACGCTAAGCAACATTGGGTTGCGCCTCCGACATCGGTTATCAGTAAACTAATAAGCTCACCGAACCCCTACGGTCAAGAGTCGCAAGTCGTATAACCATCCTCCACCATACAAGTATCGCTTACGCAATGCAAGACGGCTTCAGACTCGATACAACCAACTAACACCGCCATAGCAATTCAACTAAGCCTAGGACATCGGCCTCAGTGACGCTAAGTAACATTGAGTTGCTCCACTGACAGCGGTTATCAGTAAGCAATAAAGTTCACCGAACCCCGTCGGTCACGTGTCGCAAGTTATATCAATATCCTCCGCCATACAAGTATCGCTAATGCGACGCAAGACGGCTTTGAACACAATACAACCACCCAACATCACCATAGCAGTTCACTTAAACCAGACGTTTCAGTCTCAGTGACGCTAAGCAACGTTAGTTTATCTCTCTTAAGCTCGATCACTTAGATCCACTATATGTATCGCCCCAGTACATATATATGTTTTATTAGATTTTCATTCATATAAGGTCGTACCAATAAACGCCATAAAGCCATATATAATATTTATATTTCATATGCGGTTCGAGTCTTACAGCACATTATATATGTTCGTATATCAGTATATAGGAAGGTTGACTCGACACCGCTGCATCACCACATGCTGCCTCCCTATATATGCCAGGCAACTGTTATGACATTCGGGAGGGGGTAACCTAAAATTCTTACTACATTTTGTATGGCATTACATGAACACCACCCGCATTTCGGACGTGACGCACACAATGTGACATTTCCATACAAAGTGTCATATTAGTTCTCTTTCATTTGTCGAAATTAATTACGTGTTATTATTATGTATACATAAAATTTATATATTTATTTTCCATATTTAATATTATATTTTATTTGCATTTCGAATTTTATTTATAATTCATATTTTACTTATATTTTATATTTTAATTTATGTTTCGATAAGTACTATAGTACATATCGTTACACAATGCCTCAATTCAAAGTGAAAGAGAGAGAAAGTGGCAAAAAGTGGGGAACGGAATTCTAGGAAGAGAATGGAGTGTCTTAACAGTGGGTTCTCAGGTTCCCCCTGCCTACCCCGCTATATTCGAGATACAGCGTGAAGCTAAGCAAAAATAAATAAAATAATGGGACATAATATATATTATATATATATTATGTCCCATTATTTTATTTATTTTTGCTATAGTTATATTTTTCTCACAGTAGGGTAAACAGAGAGAATATAGTGCTAAGAAAATCGTGCAAAACAATATGTTTTGAGTGATCAAACTCTTCACCGTTTTAAAAAACTATTATCATTGCTCTAAGACCTGATAATATAGTAGTTAAAATACAATCATACCCGTGATTTAATGGAACCCACAATTGATCACCTTTACAGTTAAACAATATCCCACTGCGCACTAATGGATGGATATAGAGTAGTTGTTCCACCAATTTCCTCAGGTCAAAGTTTAACAATATAAATCACAAATGTGTATACGAAAGTGATTGATAAAAATACCTACCTTAAGATAAAAAAAACAGTTTTACTCGAAAAACATATTTAAAAAAACACACACCATAAACAGCTTTTCTGCATATCTTCCCCTAATTTTCCATAAAGAAATAACATGATTAACGTACATTCTGCCCACGGTGATGCGAGGCCATGGCTAATTTCCATCAAATCAAATTGTAATACGCGAACAACGGCATCAATTAGGAGCAAACAGGGAACGTCAAAGTTGACCGTGCCGCCCTGTGGTGCAATTTTTTAAGGGGGCACCCCCTAGACTGTTTGGTGTCGCTTGCACCTCTGTAATGCGGGTTGTGTGGAATGGCTACTATAGTTTTTTTTTCTATTGAAATATTAGGCCATATATCTATTGGAATCCTCTAGGGAAGCGTAAACGTGGCCGTCCCAAGCAAACCTGGCGACGCTCAGTTCTAGACGAGGCGAAGAAGATTGGCAAGACATGGTATGGTATTAAAAGCGATGCCCAAGATCGATCGCAATGGAGAGTCTATTAGCAATAAGATCGCGACCTTTGCATACTCGATACTTGTTTATAAAAACCTTTTGTATAGTTCTTTATATTGGAATTGCGTGTAATAAAGTATATCTATATAACTTATTGCATCGTGGCGTAGTTGAAAAATGCTTAATAATGCGTACTCAGGTACGTGATGGTTTTAGTTCATTTTTTTCTTGAAGATATGAGAGAACCTATTGGTATGTTGTTCTGTTCTTTACAGCACTTTAGAATCTTCGAATGAATAAACCTATAAATAAACTTTATTTAATCAAATTAAGAGAAATAATACTAAAGAAAAATCATTTTTTTAAAGTGAATTTGTAAATAGTATATATACATGTATAGTTTTAGGTTATTACGTAGTTGTAGACCCAATATTCATTTATTGTTGAAGTGCGATTCATTGAAGTTCATTGAAACGATTACATTAACTTTAAGCATTAATCACTATCACAAAGAGTCCACAATAAATATAAACACACGAACACACAAAACGCAACTCAACACGCAATGACTCAACTCAACACGGAGTGTCTTAACACTAGGTTCTCTGGTTCACTCTGCCTACCCCGCTATATGCGGGATACAGCGTGAAGTTTAAAAAAAAACACAAAAACGCACATGATCCAAAATTCAGCCCAACAACCAATCCTTGCCCCCAGCATTATACTATGTCCATTTTGACGTGGCGATTTTTTCCCGGCCGCATGTTTCGTTTATTTCGCTGCACACACGCGCCCGATCAGACGGCCGGATCGATCCACCGTCCATCAGAGATGCTTGTTATGTACTACACTACCACACACCCAAATATTATGTACCCATATATATGTGTATATTATTTTATAATCTCACGCTTTTTACGGAGTGTCAAGACACTTTCTGCGTGGTAAGTGTCTAATTAGGAATCAAACCCACAACACTTTTAATCACAAGCTGTCTCACGCATCATGGTTTCATATTTAAAAAAACAGCTCCACGCTTTTTCCACCTTAGCAGGGTAGGCAAAGAGTCACCTAATGTCAAGACACTCCGTCTTTTATTTTCCAGTTGAATTCTAGATATTGAATGCTGCAAAATGCTGCAATGCTCAACATTGCATTTTGTTTTAGAGCTAGGAAATGTAAATAATTTCACCATAATCATATTTGTAAGTGAGGATCGAACCCAGGACCATAGTGTTTTGTTTTACCACGTGTGGATGGCTTATATGGTAGTCTTTAAACCTGTTCGATGGAAAATGTAAAGATTTTCCAGTAAAACCCAAAATTTGCCAATTTAAACGGTTAAACACTGAATGGGTTTGTGATAATTATTAATTTTATACTTGTATGAGAGATATGATAAATATTTACAAACAGTACGTTACATAAATACATATTTATGATTAATTAGGTTAGGTCTTTTTTTACGTTAACTGATTCGCACTTTTACCAGTAATATTGGTAAATATTAAATGTAGTTGGCAATTAATAAGAAATTCCATAATATGAGCTTTTACAGTAATTTATATACATTTTACAGTACAACTGAAATATACGTACAATGAGTTTACACGCTTAATTACTTTTACACAATATTTTTTGGCGCAGTGCTGTTAATTAATGTATTGATTACTAGATGTGATGTTGAGGGTCCGCTGGGCGCTTTATTTGTATAATGCATACATACATATTTATTATAGGACTCTATATTTCTTTTTTAGCTTCGCACTGTATCCCGCATATAGCAGAGGTAAGTGTAGGGTAGGCAGAGGGTACCTGAGAACCTAGTGTTAAGACACTTCGTTCTCATAACATTTCAGCCAAACCGAGGCATTGTGTGCTGAGGGGCGGAACTCAATGCCGTGCTTTGCCTTGTTACCAAACCCATGAAATGAAAATACTAAACTTGTACATTTCCTGGAGTGGGAATCGAACTGTGGGTAGGACGTGTCGCGTTTACAGTCGCACGCTTGTGCCTCTGCGCCACTACAGGCGTTATTATATTAGTCATATATCATTTTTAACTGAATTCAAAAAAAGGAGGTTCTCAATTTGGCTGTTTTGTTTTTAAATGTATATTAATACATAACTTTTTATTGGGTGAACCAATTTTAATGATTATTTTTTATATGATAGATGTGACATTTACATATATTTAAATGTTAAATTAACTTGACGTAAGATTTGACGTGTAGTTTTTGAGTTATTCGTAATAATGTTACTTTGTAGTGCTATATATGTAAAGTCAATTCTTGTTTTTCTTGAAATCTTAACTATCAATATAAAGAACTAACTATTCTCCTGTTAATACTGAAGAAGTCGCTTAAACATATGATATAATAAAATATTACTACAACAGTACTAGCACTACCATGTATTTAATATACACTGTTCTATACAGTAATATACACGTTACCATGACAACGCATAGTTTACGCTTTTGGCGTTTACGTTTACAAGTTTACTAATAATGATAGTCATAATTCATACAACTTCACGCCGTATCCCGCATGTAGCGCGGTAGCAAAGGAAACCAGAGAACCTAGTGTTAAGACACTCCATTCACTTTCAATAATTCCGTTCCCCACTTTCCGCCGAATTGATGCATTGCGTGTTGAGTGGCGGAACTCAACGCCGCGCTTTGCCTTGTTACCAACCCATAATTCATACAAATTAGCTAATTACTTATAGACTGGATATTTTAGCTAATTACTTATAGACTGGATAAATATTACTTACGATTTCCTAGCTTTTGTTTGACCTACAATGTCATAACAGAAGAGCTTTCAAATATCTTACGGCATTAGTCTAATGGGTAAAAGAAGACTATGAGGTTTTCGTCAGAACGGTGTCTTTCCTGTTTAAATCTCGCTTGGGCGAAATGTTTTCATTATGGCTTTGTCCGAATATAAGGAAATAATATTTTTGAGAGTATTGTCTCATGTTTATGGTAGCTGTTGAATTTAATTTTAGTAATAATGCATTGTATCCTATTAATATTGTAAATGTAACTTTGTGAGGGTGGATAAATATTTGTTATTCTTTCACGTAAAAACTACTCAATAATTCTAGAAATATCCGCATATAGCAGGGTAGGCAAAGGGAATCTAGTGAAATTAGGGAACCTGAAAACCTAGTGTTAAGACACTCCGTTCCCCACTTTCCGCCGAATTAAAGCATTGCGTGCTGAGTGGCGGAACTCAACGCCACTTTGATACCAAACCCGGGAAATGAAAATTTCCATTTCCTGGAGTCGGAATCGAACCCACAACCTGTCGCGTTTACAGTCGCACGCTTGTGCCTCTGCTCCACGACAGGTGTTATTTGTAGAAACATAATGAAATCACATTAGATATTTAAGTAACGGAACATAACGGCGCCACTTGCCTTACCAGAGCTCAGAAATTAAGATAATTTAATATTATATAATCAATCAATTTCGGCGGAAAGTGGAGAACGAAGTTCTTAAGACTAGGTTCTTAGGTTCCCTCTGCCTTCCCTGTTATATGCGAGATACAGCGTGAAGCTAAAAAAAAATAAAATAAAAAAATATAATCAATACCCTGAGCGGGAGTCGAATCCACAACCAATCGTGTTTACATTTATACAGTGTCCGCCGCTTGACCTATACAATCTTAGCAATATTTTTCCATACAACCAGATCTACAGTACTTGGTAGGGTTGAACTTGCAAAAGCTATTTGTAGCTTGTAAAGTTTAAGTCATAGCGCTCTAGTGCACGCTATAATTCGAGCTCATCTATCACTTTGAAGGTAGACAAGTTCCACGTACTTTGTTCTGCCATATTGCTATAATTCAATTTACATAATTATATTTTCTATACATTTTCATTGAATAGATTATTTTCCTTAAGAGCTTTAGTTAAATTTAAAGTGTAAAAAACTGAGCAAATTCAAATTCGGAAGAAAAACAGCGAACGGAGTGTTTTGACACTAACTATCCTTCTATGCGGGATAAAGCATGAAGCTAAAATAGTTATGTATACTAGTGTTCTCCTTGACGCATTAACAACGCGTTGTCTAGCAATATATATGTCACTTTATATAAACATGGATGTCAAACCATGGAAGTGTGTGTAACATTTATTTTGTTAATTTGCACTCCTTCTCTATAAAAACTATAAATGTGCCAAATTTCATGCTCCTCCGTCCGCGTAATTTTCGTAAAAAAGGGTGCAAGGTTTTTGCTTCATGTATTTATATATAGGTTGTCGTGATAATTACGGTTTTGAATTGCATGTAGAGGTAACGCTGGGAGAACTTACAATCTCATGGTTAACTTACCAGTGTACTGACTAGGTTAGGGTTAAATAAGTTGATAGAGAGAGGAGCTCGGACAATGCATGTACGAGTTCATACGCACATAAAAGGAGCCCCATAAGTCTAGTCTTGGATCACAAATCCATGGCACTATTTTGAAATACTCTCCCTGCACAGTGAATCCATGGAATGCTAAAACTTTATTCGTACATATAAAAGTAACAATATTTACACAGGACCTATCTTTTTTCTTATCCCATATATCCGATCCAAGCAATAGATACATAGCCCAGCAATATTTAGTAATACAAACATCAAATATACTAGAATTCGCAAAATTCACCAAAATACGCTAGTATTTATTTAACCAAACTATAACGATACAAGAGTAAAAAGATTTCCACATATAGAATAAAAACTAAAAGTTGTTATTACATGCGAGTGCCGAAAAACGTATACAAAATGAACGTTGGATGAAAAAGGTTCCTGTCAAAAAATAGTAACAGGAATAATTATCGTGAACATTGCATTAATCAAATTCTGCGCACGGCTATCGAAGGGTGGTAGGAGGCGGTCGAGTGGAGTGGCGAGGGCGAAAAAACGCTGGAACAGACAGCCTCCACTGGGTTTTATCTTTAGATATGTCTTCAGATTTATATTTTATATGACATTTTGGTAGGTCCATAACATGGTATAATAATAAGATTTAACGACAATATTTGTTTATAATATTGTAAGGTAAGAGAGTTGTTTCATATTTTTGTAAGGTAAGAGAGAACCTAAGAACAAGTCAGACCGATGAAATGGATACATGTATTAAAAAAAATCGCCTGCCTTAGTGAGATACAAACTGACCAGACAGACCAAAGTAACCAAGTTATGACAGGCAAGATGGCATTAAGTAAATAAGCAAAGGTATACAATAAGGTATATGATAAATCAATATTAAAACGAATTTCTCAGTTATCTGTATAAAATTTGTTCTCTATGTTTCATAAAGCATTTATTAAAAAAAATCTTAAATAAACCGAATTTATTTTATATTTATATTATTATTAAAAATATATTTTCAATACTCCACTAATATTTCAATATAGACCAAAACTATTACAAAATAATAATTTACCACGATATCTTAAGACCACAAGTGTAGGGCGTTATCCCTCGTGCAGCCTGCAGCCACCAGAGTACCTATAGCTACAAAAAATGCCTGCGCCACTGTGGGGCGCGGCGCATTCATTAATTGCTAATTTACAGATCGCTGTGTGAGCAGTGAGCTACACTTACAGTGTGTGACGTACATATTGTTATATATGTATTGATTATTTAAACTTTGTGGGTAGAAGTACTATGCCGGACGTTATCAGTTCCATATCCGCTAGAAAAGAGGCGTAACTTAAGCGATACTTAACTTTTGACTTAAGCATCAGGTTATGTTATGAAAGGGCTAAAATTATGAAAAATAAATACTTAATAATGTATTCACTAAGTTAAATTCTTTTTAATAAAGGAAAATGTAGAGTGAAAAACAATACAAATTGTTGTATTAGCTTCACGCTCGTGCAAGAGATCTAGTGTCAAGGCACTCCGTTTCCACACAATATCAACTATATCTGGATTGACGTTGACGTTGGCGTTAAGAACCACCACTGCTCAACGCCGCCCTATGTTTTTCGGAACTTAAATATAATTCCATAAACTGCGAATTTACAGATCGCTGTGTCTATACTGTGTAATGTTTACACATACATACATACATACCTTCACACTGTATCCCGCATATAGCAGGGTAGGCAGAGGGAACCTAGTGTTAAGACACTCCGTTCCCCACTTTCCACCGAATTGAGGCATAGCGTGCTGAGTGGCGGAACTCAACGCCACGTAATGCTTATAACTGTCATAAATAATATTTAAATCATTAACCTTTGTACTAGTATGTAAAGTATATAGAGTATGTGGATTCATCATGGCACAGTGAGACAGTGTCTAATTGTAATTGCGACTGGATGTGAGTTCAATTCCCCCGTGGTGAAATGATTCTATTAAAAATATTTTCATTTCCTCGCTCTCCCTCTCGACACGAAAATGACTTAAATCCGGTCAAAAAGCAGAAAGAAGATTTCTCTCTAACTATCCGCGCGAGATAAAGCATGAAGCTAAAAAAACATAGATTAAAACAATTTACTCATTTAAATGATAATTAAATTTTATTTTTCCTGTCAAAGATGATAGATATTAAATAAAGAAAGAATCCTATTTCTTTCTCTATTTGATATCTATTAAGGGACATTGCATTTAATTAGAATTATAAAAATCAAAGTAAAAACATTTTATATTTAATAAAAAAAAGCTTGACGTTTTTTTCTGGTACAACAAGGTAAGCAGTTCTCTGCTTGTTTAGTATTAAGATACTGGGTGTCACCGTCCTAACCAGTAGGCTGAGCTCGAATTAAGCAAAGCCCCCCACAACGAACGAAGTACGCAAGCCGAGGTCCGTGTCTCACCTGAGACGCCCTTGCAACTTCATAGAATCTCTCTGTTCTCGCCTTTCCAAAGGTGGTCAAAGCCAAGGTCAGAGCTCTTCTAGCTCGGCTTCCCACAAAATCCGCGTGACGCTGTAGAGGCCAACAAGGCCAACAGCATACTACACATTAGATAAAAAAAAAAGCTAGAACTTAATCTTGCGTTTTTTTAAATTAGAGTAAATTATTTTAAGGAGAGTTAAAATTATTTTAAATATAAAGATTTCCCAGAGAGAGAATGTATAGCCATTGCATTTTAGACAGGTTCGCCTCACTCCACGACGACGTCAAATTAATAATTTTAATTAACCGATTTAAAAAAATTGAAGAGATTATCAATATTTTTAAGTTTGTTATCGCTTAACTTTTACTGGGTGAACCATTTTTGATGATTTTTTATACGATAGCTAGTGCTTCTGATATGATCTCATTTTACTTAAGTTCAGATCTGACAAGTAATTTTTGAGTTATTCGTAATAAATTTAAATTTTAAAGCATTTTACTTGCAGTTTTCTTTTATAATAAGCATTTGAAAATGTATTCATAGCCTCATAACAGATATAAATAAAAAATAATAACAACAGCAAGCATAATCAAAAATTTTAATGAGAAAACAAAATTAAAAACCTATTCCAATACAATTAGTAATTAAAATTATACTCATAATAAAATATCAAGTATTATCAAAAATAACTTAAAAAATTGATACAGGCATACAATACATATATGTAAAAGACAAACAAAACCTTAGCTTTTGTTCAAAAACTATTTTAAAGAAACATTGGTAACTTTATATTGATTGTTGATTCATATTGAGTAATACTTGAAATGAAAAGGAACAAAGTCAGATGTATATGTATGTATGTATGTATTCAAGTGCCCATCGTTGCTAATTGGATTAGGAGGCGTACGAAAAATTCGTACATGAAAATAGTTATAGTAGGGAGTGTGCTCATTTTTTATTTTCAACTTAAACTCATTAAAAGTGAAGTAGTTTTTGCGATTTTTTGATAAGTATGTATGTATGAGTATAGATTTAATTTCGTTTGTTTATACTTGTAAAAAAGTAGTTTCACCCTTCCCATATTGCAGGATAGTCAGGGAAGTTAGTGTCCAGACACTCTGCTCTCCACTTTCCGTCGTATCTCGAAATATTGAGTTGCGGAACTCAACGCTTTGTCTTCCTAAGGCGAAGAAACGGTTATTTTGAAATGTTCAGTAGTTTTTGTGTGAAAGAACAAACATACATTCATTCTCATCAATTTTTAAATTATAATATTAGCTTATAGTGGCGCAATAGTTGTGGGTTCGATTCCCACTTGGAGACATAATTGTATTTAAATTATTTTGGTTTCTTGCATGAAAAAACAACAAGAAATGTCTTTCATACATTTCTTGCTCTTTCATATTATTGTACTCTACAGAGAACGAAATGACTTAACATTAAATTCCTTTTGAATACACTACTTTGCGGAAGGGAAAAGGCGTGAAGCTGCAAAAAATGATCTATTTTTTTTTACATTATTTTTCCCTCAACCGTGATTTGAACCGACACCAATGACCAAGTTCCTAATACTCATTTCCATTAACAAATTACACATACATATATTTAATTTCCTTTAAAAATTCCACTTAAATTTTAAGTAAAACAATACATTTAAGCCACAACGTTCCGATACGAGCTGTAATGGAGGACTCATCCATCACACGGTATATCAATCTTGTGAGACGAGCTCCTGCCGCGCGATGCTCTCCTGGTACTTTGCTGCAGTTTGCTTGAAGAATTTTTGTTATTTAAAAAAATCTATTTCCATTTTTGGTCTTTTATAATGTAGGGTCTAAAGGATTGAAAGAAATTTATTCTAGAATAAATTATAGCGCCTGTCGTGGCGCAGAGGCACAAGCGTGCGACTGCAAACGCGACAGGTTGTGGGTTCGATTCCCACTTCATGAAATGGAATTTTTCATTTCCTGGGTTTGGTAACAAGGCAAAGCGCGGCGTTGAGTTCCGCCACTCAGCACGCAATGCCTCAATTCGGCGGAAAGTGGGGAACGGAGTGCATTAACACTAGGTTCCCTCTGCCTAGCCTGCTATTTGCGGATACAGCGTGAAGCTATGTATGTATGTATGTAAGAAAGGTGTTAGCAGGTTTGATTCCGGAATGCAAATCTAGCATATGAATTATAGTAGATAAGACTGAAGGAACAAAGCATTAAGGACTCTCCGCTCACCGCTTTTAATGTATTTCAAAACATTACGTATTGGCACTTTGTCTTGTGAGAGATGGGGAAATGAAGATATTTCATACGCATAGACAGCATCGAAGTGTAAGCGCTATTTGTTGTGGGTTCGATTCTCGTTCAGGGGACAACGTACGGCGTTAAGTTTCAACACTTAACACGAAATATCTCGAATTCGGACAAAAAGCGGCAAGCGGAATGTCTTGACACACTCTGACTACCTTCCTATGGGTGATAAAGCGTGAAACTGCTTTTTTTTAAACATTCCCCCGAACGGAAATCGAACCTACGCTTTTATTTATTTAGTAAATAAATCAAAGCAACGTCTATAATATTAAATAATTTAAAAAATAAAATTATAATTGAAATATACTCGTACATATCGAATACAGTAATGACGTCATTAGGCGACACTCTATATCACAAGTGTTTATAATGGGGCGAAATATATATTATTTTTAATAAGAATCTTATTTTAACCGACTTCAAAAAAAAAGGTTTTCAATTTGATTATATTTTTTCTGTGAGTTTAAGTTTTTACTGAACCAATTTTGATGATTCATGTTTTATATGATAGCTAGTGCTTTTGATGTGGTCCCATTTAAATTTAGTTAAGATGGGACGCGTAGTTTTTGAGTTATTCGTAATTTAACTCTTTAGTGCGTTTTATTTTAAATTGGTTTCCTTTTGTGTTAAAATTTTGATTATTATTATGCCTTCAATCTTATTCAACTAAAAGTATGTAAATGAATTTAACAGAAATGTTGATTGATGCAAATAAAGAAATACACCAACCACGTGTGGTTGAGTGGTGTTAATTAAAATAATAATTACAATTTTGACATACATGTATTTATTGAGTCATTGTGTGCTGAGTGGCGGAACTCAACGCCGCGCTTTGCCTTGTTATCAAACCCAGGAAATAAAAAAATCCATTTGCTGGAGTGGAATTGGATTACTATTATTTGCCTCTGCGCTACGACAGTCGTTCAATGTGTCGGGAAGTGGGGAACGGAGTGTCTTAACAGTAGGTTCCCTCTGCCTATATGTATGCGATACAGCGTGAAATTATGTATGTATATATGTATATATTTATTGAGATATAAATGGTGAAATCTTAAGAATATTTTTTTTCTTTACGGTTTACGCAAAGTAAGGTAGCTGAGTGGTCATAGAGATTTTAGTGTTAAGACACTCCGTGGTTCACTTTCAGTCCAAATAAAGATATTACATGTTGAATGGAGGAATTTAAAACTGCAATTTTTATGGGGAACCGAATTGTTGAAAAAGAATGAAGTGTCTTAACACTAGGTTCTCTGGTTCCCTCTGCCTACCTCACTACATGCGGGATACAGCGTGAAGTTAAAAAATATATATATATGACTGTAAGCACAATAAGTTGTGGGTTTCGATGCCCACTCAGGCACTTTAATTTCTCCAACCTGGTAAGCTAAATGACGTTGAATTTCACTACTCAACGCGAAATTTGTCAAATTTGTATGGAAAGAAGGGAACAAAGTGTCTTAACACTAGGTCTCTTTTTAACTACTTTATATGAGAAAAAACTTGCAGCTACATAAAAAATGAATAAAATACAAGCATCTTCTTAATATATGAATTCCTTGACATGTAATGCGATGTTATTAAAAGTAAAAATAATGATACGTTCAATTTAAATATGTCTACATTTTTTCTATTTTAATAACGTACAGTCAACGAGATATATTTTAGACGGTTTCTTTATATTAAAAATAATTTATGTTTAAAATATTGTAAAATCCTACTAATACTGCTTACTTTTTTCTTTTTTTTTTAACTTCACGCTGTATCCCGCATATAGCGGGGTAGGCAGAGGGAACCAGAGAATCCAGTGTTAAGACACTCCATTCTCTTTCAACATTTCTGTTCCTACTTTCTACTTATAAAGTACGATTTTTTTGAAGATGAATGGATGTTTGTTACTCTTTCACACAAAAACTACTGAACAGATTTACATGAAACTTTACATTAATATAGCTTACACATCAGAGCAAAATATAGTCGAGGCGAGGCGAGCATTCATATGCATTTTAAAACCTCTTAAACCTATACTGGGTTATAAGTCAGGTACTGCCCCGAGTTCTTCTTGCCATCTAAAATCGAGACATTGAGTGTTAAAATAATTTAAATATTATCATTCCCTTGAGCGGGTATCGAACAAATAACTATTCGTGTTTCCCAGTCAGATGCTGTACTACGATGGCGTCTCAAATATATATATATATTTTTTTTAACTTCACGCTGTATCCCGCATATAGTGGGTTAGGCAAAGGGAACCAGAGAACCTAGTGTTAAGACACTCCATTCTCTTTCAACATTTCCGTTCCCCACTTTCCGTCAAGTTGAGGCATTGCGTGTTGAGTGGCGGAACTCATTACACCGCGCTATGCCTTGCTACCAAATCCAAGAAATGAAAATACTATATTTTACATTTCCTGGAGTGGGAATCGAACCCACAACGTCGTACGCTTGTGCCTTTGCGCCACGACAGGTGTATTATATTACAGGCGTAATATTTTCTTTATTACCATTTTTTCAATACACTAGGATAAAGAAAGAGAATGGAGTGTCTTAACACTAGGTTCTCTGGTTCCCTCTGCCTACCCTGCTATATGCGGGATACAGCGTGAAGCTAAAAAAAATAAATAAACTAGGGTAAAGTCAGGTAAGGTAAAAGTAAATGTGTCCGTATGTACTGTTAATGACCGGTGCCTCGTTATAAAGCATCTGGGTCGCCTCTCAAAACTAAGAAAGACGATAAGTGTTTACACAGTTCTGAGTAAAAACTGAAGAAAATTTTAACGACGAGGGCACAATATATTTCCTACCATACATACATATATTCATAGTGTAATTCATATCCTTTTCTCTTTTAAAAAAAGCTTTCTTGTAAAATTATTTCTTTTTTTAAATAAAATAAAAAATCTTTTATTTGCATGTGAATTAAAGGTTTTCGTTACAACGTCGGCAATTAATTAGATTTTTTTAGCTTCTAGAGTCAGAATTCTCCTTTCTCCGATGTCCGTTCGAAGTCGAGACTATGCTTATTGAATGGCGGAACTAAACGCCGTGTTCTGTCTACCAGAACGCAAAAGAAAATAATTTAAATATAATAATTCCCAGAGTGAGAATCAAGCAGCAATAAGCACTTTATACAGGTACATAGATAATTTGCAGCATCGAATTCTTCATCTAACGTATGTAGCTTGACTGTTTTGGCGGGAATTTGTAAAAAAAGTGACACATAATAAATATCTTTAAGCCTATCCTGTTAAATATGTTAAATAATCTAACATACCGGCGTTTAGTTTTGCCATACACTATGTCTAGATGGAAAGCAGAGAACGGAGTGTATTGACACTACGTTCTCCCTGCCTAAAAACTTTGAAATTGCAAAACATTAGTTGTAATAACACTGTTATTGTAGCAGAAGACAAAGATTTAACAAAAAGAAGCTTATTTTTTCATACATCGGTATAAATTTATTTTATTTAATATTCAAATCGTAATATCGAGTTATGATCCCCGGCAAATAACTATTTAATCGCTTCCACAGCATTCCCAGGACATACATGACGGGTCAAGTGAACGATAAAAATCAAAGGAGTTATTCATAAAACATTATTTACACCAAAACGATACTTAAACATATAAAAATAAAACTTATAATCGTATGAATAGGTAACATCCTAATATTATCCTTGTTCGCAGGTCGTGACTGTCAAATGGATGGGTGGCAATTTGATTTTGGTCTCTACTATATGTATAGAGAAGTGATTTTAGTTTGTTTTGTATGTAAAATAGCCAGGTCGCCAGATGAGGGTGGAATCTCACAAAAAGTAGTCTGACCGGTTGCTACGGTCGGTTCGCAACCGATTCCAACTGGTATACAATCAGATGCCCTAATAATATATTCATATTTTTTTCTATAGTATAATGTACTTGTGCGCTTCGCTGGGGGTGGACGTGGATCGCTCTTTTTAACGAAATTTTGCCTTTTATATGGTGGATTACTTAAATAGCTATATTATGTTTTATGTATCTATTAATGTTGATGTTGTATCATACATACATTTATATATAGCCTCACACTGTATCCCGCATATAGCAGGGTAGGCAGAGGGAACCTAGTGTTAAAACATTGCGTTCCCCACTTTCCGCCAAATTGAGGCATTGCGTGCTGAGTGGCAGAACTCAACGCCGCGCTTTGTCTTGTTACCAAATCCAGGAAATGAAAAATTCCATTTCCTGGAGTGGGAATCGAACCCACAACCTGTCGCGTTTACAGTCGCACGCTTGTGCCTCTGCGCCACGACAGACATTTTCTAAATATATTTTTCGTTTCAGTGAAGTTTCCTAAGTGTGTGATTAACACACTTAGGAAATTTACAGTAAGAATCAGTTTTCAAAAATTTAAAAATAAAAATAGCCCTTGTTTATCTCTTCACCTTTTGAGCCCGTAGAGTGGATGAATGATGAAAGAACGATAAAAATTATACGAGTATATGATATAACTTAAGTAAAGAGAGTCCTCGGTTGACCTTCCAGAACATAGTGCTTGTAATACTGGAGGAAGGTCACGTAAAAAGCCCGAGGGCCTCCTAGAAGGCATGTATGAAGAGATTGATGACTGTGGACGAGACGAAACTAGTATGCAGGGACTATAGCATTTGGCGCTCTGTTCTCTCTAACGCCGCTAGGGATAAAGCGTAAAGCTAAAAAGTTATCTTAATTGAGAAATGTCACTTGTATATCCTTTATTGATCTTTGATTACGTTTTTATCATACTTGGGCAATAAAATGAGTTTATATTGCGTCTAAAATGTGAACTTTTCCAACTTTACTTATCTTGATGTATCGTAAAATAATATTTTAGATTATTATTAATATGGTAATGGATATTTTTGTTTTTATTTTACAATTTTATTATTATTATTATTATTTTATAATTTTTTTGAAATATAAAATTTAGTATTTTCATTTCTTGGGTTTGGTAACCAGGCAAAGCGCGGCGTTGAGTTCCGCCACTCAACACGCAACGCCTCAATTTGGCGGAAAGTGAGGAAAGAAATGTTGAAAGAGAATGGAGTGTCATTCTCTGGTTCCCTCTGCCTACCCCGCTATATGCGGGATACAATCTCTTTCAACAATTCCGTTACCCACTTTCCGCTGAATTGAGGTAATGCGTGTTGAGTGGCGGAACTCAACGCCGCGCTTTGCCTTTTTTACCAAACTCAAGAAATAAATAATAAACATCCATCTATTTACACAAACTTTCATATTTATTATACTAGTAAAATTTTTACAAACGCAATTTGAACCCACTGTCTATGATATTTAAGCATGCACCTCCAGTGCCACGTTAACGTACGTTACATAGAACCCATTATGGCGCCATGGATCAGTGTTTGACTGAAAATGCGATTAGTTGTCTGTTCGATTCCCACTGAGGGGATTGACTACATTCATATTACTTCCACATTTATTTCTCTGCTCTGGTAAGATGAAACGCGGCGTTTAATTCCGCCACTTAGCACATAATGTCTCAATTTCAAGTGAACAGAGTGTATGACGACGCCAAGTTCTCTCCGACTACCTTTCTAGGCTAGATAAAGTGTGAAAGTACAAAAAAATATTACATAACATGATAAGGTTAAATATACTTTCTACTTTAAGAAATAAATCCAGGCACCAAATCTAAATCTAGGTAAACATGAGCGGAAGGCGTGCAGGGGTCAGCGCAGTCACTCGCCCGACCTTCGCCAGTTCAATATCAAGGCGGTGAAACTGACACAGCCTAAGTGCAGCTAGGTTATGAGATTATTATTTTCGCTTTTAAGGCTTTACGTCTATTATTATATAAGTTATAACTCTTTTACTTGCCGAAGGTTACCAGTTCAAATCCAAATCATTTTGAAAACAGATTATATCAAACACTAATATTATTTACATTTGACATTGACATCAATTAAAAAAAAACTAATAATAAATTTAATTAATTACATAGCTTCACGCTTTATCCCTAGCGGGGTAGTCAGAGACAACAGAGCGCTAAACGTTAGGGTCCCTGCATAGTTCTTTCGCCTCGTCCAGAATCATATTAACTTTTGCTAGAGGACGGAGCTACAAATAGTAATATTTGTTTAATATGACTATATAAGTGTAGGCTAATAGTTATAATTATTAACTCACTAAATGTTAACAACTCATCATCAGATTTTAAAAGGACCTGAGTTCACTTGAATCTAAAACGAACAAAATACCTGAGGAAAAATCAAAACAAAATTTAGAGAATTCTTTCATTAATTTCGAATAGCAGTATATAGATATTTTATGAGTGCAGTAATAATGTTATAAGTTACATACATACATATATATATACATAGCTTCACGCTGTATCCCGCATATAGCAGGGTAGGCAGAGGAAACCTAGTGCTAAGACACTCCGTTCTCCACTTTCCGCCGGATTGAGGCATAAGTTATTCATATTTATTTAAAATCTAACCCAGAATTTTAACTCAACATAGTAATTTACGTTCACTTAATTTTTTTATATAGTTCAATTATAATTTTTCATGAACGAACTGTTTATAGGCTATGACGCTTACTCGCAAGTGTTTACGTGATGTATAAAGGAACCCGTTCCTTGCATAAACATTCTCAATTAAATATTGACTAGTTTCACTTTTAAATATAAAACACATATCTTAACATAATTTCTGTATACATATTACATATATGGGAACTTATTGTAATTTTATTGACTTATACTAGTACCTGTCTACCAATATAAGAAAATTTCATAACCGTATTTTGACCCACTTCTTATCGTTCGAAGTTCTTGAAAATTTGCACATGTGTCCGGATTAATTACCTATACATTATGATTTTGAATTCAATGACTATATAAATATTTTTATAAAGAGAAACTGACTAACAATGATGATATTTTATTTATTTTAGTAATATCAAGTAATGTTACTATTACGTATTATTACAGTTTCGAGCTTTCCAGCAGGATAAATAGAAAGAACTCCGTGACAAGATAGAGACATCCAATCTCTCATAGTGTAAATATCTCTTTATTACCGATCAATCTTCCTTCCTGTGTTTTCCATACAACGTGCATTGGCGAAGTGATTTGTGCTCAACTGGCACGTTCTCAACTGAACTGACATGAGTGGCGGAACTCAACGCCGTGCTCTATATCATTTACCCAGAATAGGGAACAAACTTGCAACCAATTGCGTTTACAGTACGCTGTCCCATTGCCACACAATGACCGATAGAATATATTAAAAAAATACCTAAAATATATCCTTTACAAATAAAAAAAAACATTTTTGTATCGATTTAATCATAATTAAGTGTATCATGTAATATATTTTATAATAAAAAGTCTATTAACATATCAGCAACCTCTGCGACACATGCAAATGCGAGTCGTTAAGACAAGATACATATGTGTGGCAAAAACATCTTTTATATATATTACTATATAAATATGTGTATGGATAGCTGACATAATTTCGATTTATGTACAATTCAATAAACCTGCCCATTCAACGCTTGCTATTCACGATGCGTATGTCTCTAATAAGAAAAAAATAAAAATTCTAGTCAAAAACAAAGCGCAGCGTTGAGTTCCGCCCATTAACACGCAATGTCTTAAATTGGGGTGGAAGGTGGAGAATGGAGGAATTTGTTTCTAGTTCTCCCTGACTGTCATGCGGAATATAGCGTGAAGCTGATTTTTAACTCTTAGTGAACAATAAGCCCAGGTTATTTCTTTTATTTTTTTCAAATATTTTAACCATCCTAAGAAATAGCGAAAAGAGAGAAGAAACTCATTATCATATTATAGATTCACCGTCCGGGTGCCGAACCCAATGCATTGCCGAGACAGTAGGTTCGAACAATGCTTGAGATTAGCACCTAAGGTACTACATAGGATTATACTGGTAAACACTAATAGCAGCTAGTAGTATTAAAAACTAAAAAGAAACCTTTATCTATATATTAATAAGTGAAGCAAAAACTTTGGATCCCTTTTTATGAAAATTACGCGGATGGAGCATGAAACTTGGCACACTTATAGTCTATATAGCGCAGGATTGCAGAATGATAGTATCTTTTTAAAATAATGCAATTTGGACTAGAATGATCATTCTAATGGCATATATCAGTATATACGGTACCTATATGCAGCAAGTCCTACTTACTGTGGTACAAGTGCAAAAGCACTACTTACAAGGGAACCATTTTAGGGTTGCTAAAATTGTATTGTTATCATTATTCAAAGGAGTTATTTTGTCATTATTCAAGAGATTCATTATTTGAAAGATACATTTTCTTTGAATATTGTCTAAATTACAATCTTAAGAATGTAAGAAGAATCATAAGAAGGAAAGAGGGATTCCCCTCTTTAAGGAGGAAGTCTTAAGAGAACGGCGTGTCTTAACAATAGGTCCTCAGTTTACCTCTGCCTACCCTCCCTAAGTGCGGGATACAGCGTGAAGCTAAAAAAAAATAAATGGCTATCCTTTAGAGTTGTTTTTGCATTTATACACTTGTACGTAGGACTATCGTATACGAGTAGGTCTTCTATATCCTAATTCATGCGACATCACGTAAACAACAAAAGTACTACCGCAGGGAAAGCACTACCGCAAAGTGCTTACGTGCATAATGAACAGTTTGGAGATATGAAGACTGAAAGTGTAGATTTTTCTCTCATATCCGTTCCTTTTGTTTACAAATCTTTGATAGATTAGTGGGTATTTAATATTAATATTTTAGTTCTAGGTAAATACATACATACATACATACATACATTTCTTCACGCTGTATCCCGCATATAGCAGAGTAAGCATAGGGAACCTAGTATTAAGACACGCCGTTCCTCACTTTCCGCCGAATTAAGGCATTGTGTGCTGAGTGGCGGAACTCAACGCCGTTCTAGGTAAATAAGACGACAAATCAAAATTAAATACTTTGCAGGGCAATTTTAAGTATAAGTCTTATGTGTAAATTCAGTTCTTATGTTTTTTAAATACTTTTTTACATGAAAATGTTTAATTTGACTATTTTTTTTGAGTTAAGAATTTATTTACTATATATAAATAAAGTAATCCTGAAGGTTGATCGATTTATTTTCATGAAACCCATATTCAAAAACATAACTATTTTTTATTTCATGAAATACTTGAATTGAAATGAACATTTTAAAATATCTCACACACTATTATCTTACCGACAAATATTAAAAGTTATCGAAAAATAACAAAAAAAATATATATATTTTGAAATGTAAGCCTGAAATTATTTGAGACCATATGAGAGGAAATGTAGTATTTTCATTTCCTGGTTTGGTAACAAGGCAAAGCGCGGCGTTGAGTTCCGCCACTCTCGCAATGTCTCAATTCATCAATTCGGCGGAATGTGGGGAACGGAGTATCTTAACACTAGGTTCCCTCTACCTACCCTGCTATATGCGGGATACAGCGTGACGCTATGTATGTATGTTAAATCTTCTGCGTCTTTATTAAAAATCTTTAATTTTTTCTTATATAATAAACGAATGTATCTAAAAATCAATAAAATATCGTACAGTCGTGTATAGATCGTTAAATGCAAATTAGAAGTGGTAACCGGGCTATTCCAGTCACCTATATTACCATGCCGGCCATGTTGCCGCAGGTCAGGCAAGGTGACGTCTGTATACAACGTTAAAACTTTTGTTAGAAACTTTGGCCTTTCTATTCTTGCTTGAAATACTACTTTGGTTTTAGTGTGTTTTATATTAAAGCGCGGCGTTATGTTCCGCCACTATGTGTAATGTTTTGAATTCGGACGGAAAGTAGACAAGGGAGTATCTTGACATTATGTTCTAGATACTCCCATCTCTCTGAATACCCTGCTCAGAAAAAACGTTATCCAAAAAAATTAACCAATAAAATATTTACAGTTTTTTTTTTATTATTACATTTTTTTTTTTTTTAACTTCACGCTGTATTCCGCATATGGTAGGGTAGGCAGAGGGAACCTGAGAACGTAGTGTTAAGACACTCTGTTCTCTTTCAATAAATCCGTTCCCCACTTTCCGCCAGATTGAGGCATTGCGTGTTGAATGGCGCAACTCAACGCCGCACTTTGCCTTGTTACCAAACCCAGAAAATGAAAAAACATACTTCATTTCCTGGAGTGGGAATCGAACCCACAACCTGTCGCTTTACAGTCGCACACTTGAGCCTCTGCGGCACCAAAGGCGTTAATTTTTTTTATAACTGTTGAATTTCATCAATATTGTAATTTTTTTAAGATTTATTCTTGTTTGTTCTTGTTTTATTTATTTTTTTATGTACGAGATATCATACTTTCATTTAGTCATTTTACTTATTAGATACTGTACTGTACTGTATTGGATTTAGTAGACCCATTGACGCGTAAACCCGTTGTCTTATCAACACGTACGCCACTGTATACAAAAGTGTATGCCAAATACTAATAAGTGCATGTAATAATTATCAAATTTATTTAAAGTGTTTCTTATATATATATTTATGAAAAAAAATTAGCCTTCTGCATTTGTTCTCCACATGAACTATAAGAGAACGGAATGTCTCTCTCTCTCTCTCTCTGCCTATCCTGCTATATGCAGGATACAACGTGAAGTTAAAAAAACACTATAAGAATCTGCGACTATATTTCGTACTCCTCCGTCCGCATACTCTGAATTGTATTAAAAAGCTGAAATTAAAAATTATTAAGTGTTACCTTTTGTGTGTACTCTTACTGTTGTTACGCTACCAATATTATAAAAGCGAATATTTGTGAGGACAGATGGTTGTTTGTTTGACTCTTTTATACCAAAACTACTGAACATATCTAGATGAAACTTCAGCTCATACAGAATAAACATGAACAACTATTTATGAAGATTTCTTGGTCATAATATAACAATAAGTATCTGGATATAAATCATGTAAATTTATTTATTTTTATTAATAAAGTTTATTATTTTAAACATGCTAATATGTTGTTCGGTGACATCCTCATTTATATTAATGATAATATTCTATCTATATATATATGTAACTGAAAATCCATAGTATTTGAAGTCATAGTCGCGGATTAGAACAGTCTCTGACTATCAACGTAATTGGTTGTGGCTTCGATTCCCGTTTGAAGAAATGATTATATTTAAATTATTTTCTAATTACTTTCTAACGCCTGTCGTGGCGCAGAGGCACAAGCGATCAACTGTGAATGCGACAGGTTGTGGGTTCGATTCCCACTCCAGGAAATAGAATTTTTCATTTCCTGGGTTTGGTAAGGCAAAACGCGGCGTTGAGTTCCGCCACTCACCACGCAATGCCGCAATTCGGCGGAAAGTGGGGAACGGAGTGTCTTAATACTAGGTTCCCTCTGCTTAACCTGCTATATGCGAGATACAGCGCGAAGGTATGTATGTATGTATGTACTTTCTGTTAAAACAAAGCGTTGTGTTGGGTTTTGCCACTGAACACGAAATGTCTCAAATTGGGGCAGAAAGTGGACAACTGAATGTCTTCACCCTAGATTATCTATGACTACCCTACATTACAAAGTGAAGTCCGCTTGAAGTTAAAAAAGTAGTTAAAAGGTTGAGATACGCGGCGTTGAGTTCCGCCACTCAGCACGCAATGCCTCAATTCGGAGGGAAATTGGTGAACGGAGTGTCTTAACACTAGGTACCCTCTGCCTACCTTGCTATATGCGGGATACAGCGTGAAGCTATGTATGTATGACAAGCATGAAATAAAATAGACATAGATAATCGCATGAATATCTTAACTCTTTTTGATTTTTTGATTTTACTCAGCATAAACGTACGCTTCAAACTATAATTTTTTTTAATCTTATTTTCATGTCTAGAAACACTTGCAACTACAGTACTGGGAGCGGTGACTTTCAGAGATTTCCATAAATTAGCGGACGTCGGTGCCGCTACGTTACACTGAACACCGTCGGCCAAAATAATGACGCATAATTTGATAAAAAAATTATATAAGAATACCTTTTATTTTTTAATAAGATGTATTTATTTTTTTAACTTCACTCTGTATCCCGCATATGGCAGGGTAGGCAGAGGGAACCAGAGAACCTAGTGTTAAGACACTCCATTCTCTTTCAACAATTCCGTTCCCCACTTTCCGCCGAATTGAGGCATTGCGTGTTGAGTGAAGGAACTCAACGTCGCGCTTTTGCCTTGTTACCAAACTCAAGAAATGAAAATACTAAATTTTACATTTCCTGGAGTGGGAATCGAACCCACAACCTGTCGCGTTTACAGTCGCACGCTTGTGCCTCTGCACCACGAAAGGCGTTTAATTATTTTTATTTAATGTTTTTTGTAATACTGTAGACTTTTTAGGAAAATGATATTGTGTGTATCAAATGTTATGTGTGTTTATGTGTTTGTTTTTGCAGTGGTTAATTTTTTAATTGTTTTTAATTTAGTTAATATTTATTATTTAAATCATTATCAATGATAATAATACACTAGCATTAATATTTTTTGTTTTTGTTTTATAATAATCTATAAATTTTCAAATGTAGTCACTTTATACTTTATCTCTCATAGAAAGAGCCTAGTTTTAAGATATTTAGTTCCCCGTTCTTATCTCATATTCGGGATATGGCACGTTGAGTGGCGAAACTCAACGCCGCATTTGCCTTATATTATCTTCTTCTTCTTCATCTTGGCATTTATCTCGGCTAGCCAGGGTCTGCCTTCCTGCTCAATCTACTTCACATTGCCCGATCCTGAACATCTCGAGTGGTTAGTCTATTGGCTTTCATGTCCTGCTTCACGACATCCAGCCATCGCTTTCTTGGGTGTCCAGGAGGTCTAACTCCAGCCTTATATTATTGAATATTATATATTTTCAAACCATAAATATTATTTTAAATATAACGTGTAATTTCTTTATAATATAGTGAATAAGTGTTATCGTTTTTTGTTATACAATTTTTTATTTTTCAAATGTTGAAAAGGCGGTAATAAAATCGACATATTTTTAAATTGGATTACATTTATAAATAGAAAAATAGAAATAAATATTGTGTACACATTATTATGTCCAGCAGTGTAGTGATCCGTCACTAACTTTTCCCATGCACGGTACGAAGACGAATGATGCAAGTTGCGGAGAGCTTACAAAAACTGCATAGCGAACTCCTGAAAAATATATCTTTGCAATTTTATTTAGAGATTTTAGTTCTTATTCGTATTAATATAAGGTTTATATTTGTTTGATATGAAATGTTCATTTTGTCACAAGTTACTTAATGAATGTCTAAACTAATACAATATGATATTTGAATAAGACGTAGTGAACTGATTTTATTGAAACTTTACTCTTTTTCTCGTATAGTAGGGTAATCAGAGAAAATCTAGTGGGAAAACTCATACATACATAGCTTCACGCTGTATCCCGCATATAGCAGGGTAGGCAGAGGGAACCTGAACCTAGTGTTAAGACACTCCGTTCACCACTTTCCTCCGAATTGAAGCATTGCGTGCTGAGTAGCGGAACTCAACACTGCGTCTTGCAAAAGTAATACGATAATCTCTAGTTTTCATATTTTCTAAACGCACTTGAAGAGACAGACTGATATGGTATTTTTTTATAACTTTTATATTAGGATTCGTCGTAACTCGTGTTAAAGCTCTCCATTTTCTACAATTTAGTCTGTCTGTACAGTAAAAAAAAAATAGATACATTT